>VMKM01000624.1:0-277900 GCA_008360985.2 Macquaria ambigua | reverse complement strand
AGAGTAGGCTTAAGACTTTCCTCTTTGATAAAGCTTATAGTAGGGCTGACTCAGGTGACCCTGAGCCACCCCTTAGTTATGCTGCTATAGGCCTAGACTGCCGGGAGACTTCCTAGGATGCACTGAGCTCCTCTCTCCTCTTCTCCCTCTCCATCTGTACGCACTCATATCCCATCAATGCTTGTTACTAACTCAACTTCTTCCCGTAGTTGTGTGCTTTCTCTCCTCTCTCTCTCTCTCTCTCTCCTTCTGTTGCTTTCTTCAGGTATTTCTGCCTCCGGAGCTGTAGAGTCTGGATCTATGGTTGCAGCCACCTGCTGCCCCCGTGTTCCTGCTCTACACCCACTGTTGCTATTACTGTTATTGCCCTTATTATTAGTTTTAATATTATAATATTGCTGTTGGTGTTATTTCTATTGATGCTGACATCAATACCATTACCACAACTACTACTTCACATCTCTGTGTAGAACTGTATTGTGCTGCTGTATGTTCTCTTTCCTCCTGCTCTCTCTCTCCCGCTCCCCCTTCAACCCAACCGGTCGAGGCAGATTACCGCCCACCTAGAGCCTGGTTCTGCTCGAGGTTTCTACCTGTTAAAAGGGAGTTTTTCCTTGCCACTGTCGCCTAGTGCTTGCTCATGGTGGGAACTGTTGGGTCTCTGTAAATATAAAGAGTACGGTCTAGACCTGCTCTATATGAAAAAGTGCCCTGAGATAACTTTGTTATGATATGGCGCTACATAAATAAAACTGAATTGAATTGAATAGAACCCCCCTTTGTATTGGACAACGAAGGAAGTCATGTTGCACTGCCCCATGGTTCAAAATACTCCAAATTACCATCTGGCATTCAAGGAATGGACAGTTAAAGGGCATAAAATCTTCTATCTCTTGGGAAGAAAAACATGCCACACTGAAACCAGGCAGGCAAACCACTTGAAGCATGAAAAATAAATGTTTGGAAACTTCTTTAACTGTTCAGAACTTAAATATTTTGTGCAGATTAAAATGGGGTTTTTAGAAGATAATGTACCATATCTAGGCTACTGTAGAACACACAGGCTTATTGATGGACAGGTCACCAGACTATCACAGAGAAAATACATTCACACCTACGTACGCATTTTAGAGTTGCCAGCTCAATTAACCTGCATGTCTTTAGCATGTGGGGGAAAACCGGAGCACCTAAAGGAAACTCCCGCAGAGAACAGGCACACTCCACAAAGAAAATCCCCACCTACTGTTCAAATGTCCACCGCAAAACCACACTCACATTTCACAATTTAATATAAAATGTTCCCGAATTAATTAAGATCAAAGGCGTCAGCTGACTCATCCTCCCCTTGCAGAAGCTTCACCACAGTTTAAACTTCACCATACAGAACATAAAATCCATAAGGAGTGTAATGACATTAGTTCATAAAAAGACAAATCTCTCTTTGTAGTTCCTGTTCCTGTAGTTCCCAAATATTAAAACTGCCACCCTAATGCAACGTTCATATCCTATCGGAGTTATCTTAATTATGAGTTTCCAACTTGTGAACAGGGTTGACGTCAGCTTCCAAGTCATAATTAAGATTTTTCTGAAAGCTCCGATATATCCAATTTGGCACTTGAAAATATGAAAGTGTCTGAAAAACAAGCAAATATCGATCCATCACATCAGCCAAAGACAACTGTTCAGTATAATTAAACCCAAATTTAATGGATATGGTGTTAAATTGTCATTGCACAGTATTTTAATCCTCACATGACCAACTCTGTAATCTTGTCGTCTTGATGATGTGAACACATCTTTCCCATTTCTAAAACTACAGTGCCCAGATGTTTTAGGATGTAACTTTTCTTAAAATGAAACTATGTATTTGTGAAATGTTTTTAATAACTTATGTCTTCAGTAGGCACCAAGGGGCTTGAGGCTGAGAGCTACAGACAGGAAAGTCGGAAAGTATTGAGAGACAGAGTAATGCATTGTTGGTTTTGGTAGTTCATTGGATTTGTTGACAATAAGAAAAATGCCAAACTTATCCTTTAAGCGTGGGAGCGGCAGATCAGATAATGCTTGTTTCATTTCAGATCTGATATGCTTGTGTATAAGGGCAAAACACAATACTGTCTGACTGCACTGTTAGTTCGAATGTTTGGTTTTAAGGACACATAACATACCGTTTGCATACTGGAAGAGGATAATTGCCATGGATCCTTTCTACTTGATCAGCTTAAGAAAGGATCCTGAGTGTTCTGGGTTTCTTGAACGCTACACATACAATATATTCGTCCGGTGAAAAAAAACAAAACAGAGCTCTTGTCTTGGTGCAACATAGAAATTACAGTATCATGAAAACAGGAACATTTTAATTTATTGGAGGAAAACAGATAAAAGAAACCATAGTGGGAAAAGAAAATAATTTCCCTCTGAGGACTGCCTTTACCAGACTGAAGATATGAACGCCTGTAGTCTCATTAAAAATAATGATTATAGGACTTTACATTCACACCGTCATGGCAACATTTTTATTATCTTGATGTTTCAAGCTTGCACTGCCACAACCTATATTTTAACACATCATTCACCAGCTGGAAATGAGCTAGTATGCTAATACTATTGCACAAGTGATAATCATCACCACTGACAGGCGGAATTAATCATGGAATCACTGGAATTAATATGGATTTCATCTGGATGTTAATGAACCACATATTAACCATTGAAAAATACAAAGATTGAACATTTTCATCCAGTCGTTAACCGTGTAATTGGAAACGCATTGTACAGTTTAAAGCATTTCTAACGGCTTACAGTAAGAGCTACTCTCTTAAAATCTGAAGTATTGTAGCACTTGAACCCCGTAATGCTTGTGGTAAATATACCAATTTAAAATGAAAATACAACTAGGTGATACTTTGTTATTCTATTTCCAATGACTTGTATTGTTGTCATTGTGGGTTAATCTCTCTGATGTGACAGACTGGTTCGTTTCTGGTCTAAACACGTTGCTGCAGTCAGTTTGTTCATTCTGAATCTGTCTCTGATAGACTAAAATGAAAAATACTGTGTACGCTTCCACTGATCAGCTCTTAATTTCACTCTCATGTATCAGCTTTCCATGACTGGCTGGAAAAGATAAAACTTTTGCAGCCACATGACCAACCCACCACATCACCTTCTGATGAAAAACCCAAACATGATGGATGTGCTGCCACTGCTGTTTTTCTGCCTTGGTGTCACTCTCACTCTGGCCAACTGAACCCAACAGACAACCAATTTAGAGACAACCAACCAACCTATTTGTTATTCTGACCTCAGCCTTACTGATATTATTCTTCATCACACCATCTGCAACTTAAAAGCAGTCCTGCTCCCTCGTCTAATATATGTATGTTCAACATAATGCACAATAGGAATAGTGATCACAGTAGGTCATGTCTGGATCAACACTTGTAATAATACTTGTTGTCAACAATCCCCTAAAAGTAATCAAAGAATGAGCGCTATGGTGTTTAAGAGTCCCTTCCAGGCCTGTACATGCTCTGCCGATTTTACATGTTTGCACAGTATTTTAAAAGCATCTCGGATCATTTTCCATAAAAGTCGCTGATGCACTCTGCTTACTTAGAACTTGGTAACACTTCCATAACTGCATAAAAGCAGTCACGTGGCTAGTAAAGGCACAAGGTTATGACGTGTTTTTGTGCAGTTGGCAAACTAAACCCAAGAGAGTAGTAAGTGACGCTTTAAACACTGATTTAAATGAGGAGATTAGTTTGTTGCAGCAGATTTGACTCTGACAAGAGGCTTTTGTGAGCAATGCTGCACTGTTTTTAACAAAACTAAGAGTCTACAGCCATGCTAGCTCTGTGAGGCAATACTCAGCGGTGCTTTGAGCTAAATGCTGAAATTGGCATGCTAAAATACTCACAATGACAATGCTAACATGGTGATGTTTAGTCTAGGTATAATGTTTGGCATCTTTAACACCTTAGTTTATTATGTTAGCATGCTAGTATTTGCTAATTAGCACTAAAAGTACAATTGAGGCTGATGTACGTATTGTTTATGCGGTCATAAACCAAAGTACTGGACAAATTGACAGTTTGACCTGATGGTGGTGCTCTATGAAAAATTAAGGGGATCACCAACGTGACTGCACGGGGGGCATGAATGTGTGTCCCAAATTTCATGGCAATCCATCAAAACAACAAATATCAACCTTATGGTGACGCTAGAGGAAAAGTCAGGAGAATTCATCCTTTGGGTACCACGAATCTCTTTACAGAGTTTCATGGCAGTCTTTCCAATTGTCTGGACCAAAGTGGTGGATCGACTGACAGACGTTGCCATCTCTAGAGCCACATCACTAGCATGGCTAAAAAGGACTGAAAACCGTTCAGTCTGTCTGTCAAAATTAGAGAACCGTTCTCACGTCATGCCATCGATGACACAGGGTCTCACCTTGTCTCAATAGAGGCTTTACGTTTTTGTAAACTACTTCAATAAATCGATTGAATAAACATGGGTATGAGTCATTCTGCATCATCCTGTTGTCTGGCTTTCTGTTTTACCAAACGTAACTAGACAGAAAAAGTAATTTACAGAAAAGAACAAAGAAGAGCTTTCTATGTCTCCACTGCTCTCTGCAACCTTTACCTCTGTCATCCTTTACGAGCCTTTTTTTAATTCGATCCTTGATTGAAACTAGCTGTGGGCAGTCCAAGGACAACTGGTGATCAGTCATTATATTACATATGATGTGTGAGTTTGTGTGCAGCAGTGACATACAGAAGCAGCTCCTGTGCTATCTCATCTGAAGGAAAGACAACAGCGTGGGGATGGTGGCCGGGAGATTTATAGATGAAATGAATAATCCAAGACAGGCATTAATATGGTTGTTTGCAGATTAACCAAAGCACTCTGCCATCTTCATACACATTAAAGCGTAGTCATGCATCAATGGGCATGTGAGAAAAAAGTAATTTGATTGACTGTGATTGACAGTCAAAGCATCCTGTGGCAAACAATTAGCGACGGGTTCGACTGAACCAACTCAAAGGGTGGTCTAAAAGTGTGTAATTTTTTTATTACTTGTTTTTGTCAGTTGCTGAAAATAGTAAAACGACCACTGATATAGGCTACTTAAATATAATCACCTGATTGCAGGGACTGTATGATAAGTTTATTTTTAAAAAGACACAAAGGGGTGTAGCAAAACCACAACTGTGCACAACTGTGCACACAAATTTGCACAACAAAGCACACATACTGTTATTTACATGCAGACACACATAAGGTATTTCTTAGAATGTCAGGGTGAGATTATCTTTATACAGTTTGTTCACAATGGTAGAAAAATAAGCAGAAGAAGAAACAAAGATATAAAAGATGTTATCTACGATCTGATTTTTTCCCCTCTGCACTCCTATCCTTTGTATACGCTATGTCTGACATAAAGGTTTAAGAGATGGATGCTCTTTTTATTCTTATTGGCAGTTTTTTTTTTGGCAGACCAAGGTTTTTATATTTCCTGAATTCAGCAAGCTTCATTATTCTAGAGAAGTACACGTAAGTGTATTTTTCTCTCCTCAATGTGCAGCAGCATATTCTCACCAGCAGTGCAGTTTCTTTTGCCAAATCCTGCAAGAAAAATATCCACAGGTGTCATGAAACAAACATTGTGTACTGACTGAATCACTGGACAGCTGCATTCAGTGAGATTAGCATTGTCTCCAGCATTTGGTACCCTGCAGAGTCAAGACCTGTATACAGACAGAAACTGAGCACCATGGGCACAGTACGGGAGCCCAGAGGAGAGCAGAGTCAAAATAAACACCAGCTGAGTTAAAAACCCCAGTATGAAATATACTAACCCTTTCTTCAATAAAATGGAAATTACTCTCAGTCAAAATTCTTTTTTATCAGTGAGGCATAATAAAGCAAAACTTAAGAAAACATATGTACATTGAGACAAAGAATATATTACCGTCAGAGGATATGAAAACAGAGAGTAGGGGGGAGTTAAAATGACACAATGATACACAATGGTGTGTGTTGATGGAGAGGGTGGAGAAACTGTTTGTGAAGACTGAAGAAAATTAGCAGTTCTTGCAGTAGCCGGGACCATCAGCATGTGAGTCAAGTGGAGCACCCGGCATATGTAAAGGTCAATTCAATGGCTCAATTCATCACAGCAACTCTATATTTTGCGCGTTTGTAACAATGAATTAGGGCTGTAAAGCTTCCATTGAAATCACAGTTTGTAGTTACCTTGGTAATGTACAAAACCCAGAACTATGCAGACGAATGCAAAGCCAGGAAGAGCTGCTATCCAACTGAAGACCCGGTCAGCACGAATCAAGCTTGAAAATGCATTGGTACAAATGTTTGGGCTGGTTATTTTTACTCAACACTAATGGGCATTGAAGGATAAAGCTATATATTTCTTATTGTCAAGGAATCCCATGAAAAGACTAAACCAAATATCTGTTAGTCCCTACCTCTTGCCAACTTCCCTGCCCATTTGTTTTTACTAAAAACGTAAATCTTTTAATACAGGTCAATAGGTTATATGTTTTCAATAGTTTTTGGACAACAATGGAGGTCTATGGCACAGAGGAATAAGCTATATCAGCCTTTGGCCTCACAGGCAATACTTGTTAGTGAAATCATTTCTCTGGGATTTGTTGACAATAAGAAAGATAAAGAATATCAGTAGCTTTATCCTTCGAGTTTGGCAGATATATCTCAGGTAAAACTCAATTTCAAAACTACAATAAGAGTGGTCGCTGCCAACCCCAAAAAGCAACAAAATTAAGAAATAGTTTAATCCAATATCGAGCATCCTGATCATCTGTAAAACTACATCTTTCACCTCCCAGATATGAAGACATGAGTACATAGCTTTTAAACTAACAACTAGAGAGTTCTCTACTCTCACTCTCATTGGCCTATTGGTTTTCAGAGATAAGATTAACATTTACAGAAAGCAAAGAAAGACATCTACAACAACAACAACAACCACTGAGTCATTTCTTCTTATCTCATACTCCATGAAGGAATGAAGGTCAATGCATCCAATTTCTATTATTATTATTATTATTATTATTATCACACCACCTCCTGGTAGATGGATTGAACAACATATAACACCACTGAAAAGCCCTGACTTGACTGCATAAAGGCGGCTAATTTTTCTTTGTGTAACAAACAGTAAAATTCAGTCAGGTGTTTAAGTAAAATCTGAAATCGTGGATGTCAGCAAGGCGTTAATTCACACAAGGTATAGGACTTTTACCCAGAACGATCGGCTGTTGCAGTAAAGCAACAAATCTCAAGTTGTTTCTTTGGAAAAGAGGCCTGTGAGAGGTCATACACAGTATGATGCAGTAATATACAAATCTGACTGCAATCCTTTTTCTTTGGGCGATTTTGTGAATGTCGGAAATTAGCCAGGCCAATATTACTGCAGATATATCAGCAATACTTAACATAAAAATGCAGAAATACCAATTTAGGTTTGAGGTCATATAGAAAAGTGGCATTACATAGTTTGTCCACTAGACAGCACTGACAAGTCGATTTTTCAACTATAAAATGTCCTTCTCAGTATATTGGTCACAATTCAAATGAATCTAAGGGATGAATATTAAGAGTAGTTGTTTGTGTTGTGTGTATGTGTTGTGTGTATGTCCATGACAGTTCAGCAGTAACTTTAAATGTACCAGCATTAACAACATTTAATGTAGGTTATTAGTTTGAACACAACACAAATGCCCTTTGTCCCTATGTTACCTTCCAACAAAGAAGCACATTATTCCTGGGAATAAACATTTACAACTTTAAGTCCTGTGAATCACCTCAGTGAAGTCACTAAACAGATGGTGTAGAGAGGGACTGCTGTGCTCTGCTGAAAGCAACATTAATACATCCAATCCCCATTAGTCCTCACAGTCGCTGATGTACTGCAACACGGATTATATAGCAACTGAATAGGATTGGCGATATGATGATATTAAGACGATAGAGATTTGCCTTACTAATCATACAGAGGAAGCTTTCCCTTTAATATCTCGGGTTGTATCCATTGTGGGTAATGTTGCAGAAAAAACAAAAACGTAGGCATGCAATCACACAGCAAATGTCGTCTTTACTGATGGAGGTTCTAAATTATTTATCAGGAAAAAATGTTTTAGTATGGTAGTAATGGTACTCTCTTTAATATAAGGGTATATTAGGAACTTACCAAAGCAGGAGTTGATGAAACCGTACCAGTTGCAGCCGCTGCGCCCCAGCAGCCACTTCCCACGACTACTGGAGGCGAAACTGAGAGTGGTGCCGAACAAACACACCAGCATGTCACTGACACTGATGTTCAGCAGCAGCATGTTCACCGGCGTTCGCAGCTTCTTGAACTTGCAAAACAGAAGCAGGACGATGAAGTTGTTCAGGAAGCCAAAAGTCATGATGAAGCCCAGCACCACGGACAGCACTACGAAGCCCGTCGGGGAGAGCCTCCCCCTGCCCGCCGGCGTGTCCACCAGCTCCCGGTCATCGCTCAGGTTGAAGCTGTAATTCAGACCAGCCTGACCAGAAAACATCCTGCTGTCCATTTATCGGAGCTTGTCTTCACTCTGGAGCCGTTTTGGTAGTTAGGGTTGGTCACTTTGATAACCTGGAAAGTTTCTGAATAGCGGCTTCCTTTTTAAGTCTTTCTCCATGCTGTTTTTTCCTTTGGGACCTAAAACCTGCGCTTTTCATGTTTTCAAAACGCACATTGCTCCACTGATGTTGAGTGCATGTAGCTGCTAGACAACTGACACTGATGCAAAAGCTAGAATATACATTGTAACCACCTGTGCCACCTGTTACCTTAACGCACTTTTCAGTGTGCGCACCAGCTTCTTTTGACGCCTAACCAGCATCTTTTAAAGGCTACTTTTACGTCACGAGACACTGGGATGACAGGGACCACGGGGTAGTGTGTGTGTGTGTGTGTGTGGCTGCTTTAATTGTACCTTTATTAAACGTATACTTTAATTTTTCTTTTTTTTTTTATCCTGAAGTTTTCTGACAGCAGGGTAATTATTTAATAGATATGAATGCTGCTTTTACATTACATACCAGTAGATGGGAAGAACCATCTACAACAACCCTGCAATTACTGTGCAATTATCACAAAGCTGTTACATTAGCTGCACCTTTAGTCATGTGCATTAAAATACATTTACAGTAAATGCAATTTTTACTCATTCATCCATGTAAAAGCAGGATTTTACTGCTGTAGTTGGTGGAGCTCATTTTTAACTATTTTGTATAGGACTGCAACTAGTGATTATTTTCACTATGGATGAATCGACTAATCGATTGATTGTTTGCAAATTCTGAAAATAGAGAGACATTCCGTCACAATTACCCAGAGCCTAAAGTGCTCATGTCATGTCCTACCAACAGTCCAAACCTCAACATTTTCACAAATAAATTTACATTATTAAAATAATTAAAAGCAAAGGCAGCAAATCATCACATTTGTGAAGCTGGAACCATGAAATGTTTGTACATGAAAAATGACTGGAATGATATGGATATGGGCAATGGATCTTTGAAGTAAACAATTCTCTGGAAGATGAGGAAGGAAACACTGCAATAAAGTAATAAAAAAAGCAAAATAAAAGCAAATAGCAAATTAAATTAAAAGCAAAATTAGTTGCCAATTAATTTTCTATAATTTCATTAATCAACTAATCATTTCAGCTGTACTTTGTGTGTAAAAATCTTAATTTGTAAAGTAACTAGGAACTAAAGCTGTTAAATAATATAATAGTGAAGTAACAAGTACAATATTTACCTCTGAATCGTAGTGGAGTAGAAGTAAATCTGTACGTAAGTGCAGTACTTGAGTAAATGTACTTAGTTATATTCCACCACTGGGTATATGTCTGATTGACAATCCATAATCCTACTTTTTTTCTCCGGCTTATTTCGAACAATATTAAGAGCCAAGTTGACTTTATTGAAATAACGTTATCAAGAACATGAACTGCATGTTTCTTTTCACAAATGTTTCAGATTTATTAGTTTAAAAATGTTTACAGTGCTCCATGCAGAGGCCTTTCTACCTCAGCTTGAACTCCAAAGATGGATAGAAAATGTCTAGATCAAATGCACAAAGAGCTAAAAAATGAACTGGGCTTGAAGGAAGATGTGAAGATTCTTAGCACAACGCTGTCTGTGGTCCGAAAGATGAAAATATTCCACATTTCATCACACCAAAGTAGACAGTGTGCACAGCATCTGAACTTCAGAGGATGTTATATTGCTAGGCATTAAGCAGGGACTGCACACTTCTCCCAGTACTTCTCATGAAAGGTAGCAGCTGATGATGAAAACTAGATCAACTGATTCGCTTGGCATTTTCGATGAGCTTTTGATATATATTATATATATTACATTAGCATTCCCGTTGCCAAAAGATCAAAAGAGAAATCAAAAGCAAAATTGCCAGCTTTCATCTGGTAAGAATAGCTTTCTTGGACTTGCATTCAGTGTTTTCAAAGTCTTTGTAAATAACATAGGAACAAATTGAGTTTATGAAGCATATAATACACGGTGAAAAGACTCTTAACATTCAGGCTCTGTGCACTGTTATATGCTCCATACACTAGATGCATTTTCTTTTCTTGTGAAATATATTTGCATTTATGCATACACGTGTTTGACTCAAAAGACTTCTACAGTAACACTATTCTGTGAGGCTGCTAGACATCGCGGTGGTGTGAGCTAAATGCTAACATCAGCATGCTTACATGCTCACAATAACAATGCTAACATGTTGATGTTAAGCAGGTGTAAAATTTACCATGTTCACCATCTTAGTTTGCCGTGTTAGCATGCTAGCATTCGCTAATTAGCACTAAACACAAAGTACAGCTGAGGCTGATGGGAATGTCATTTTTCTGCAGATATTTGGTGGTGGTGGCGCTAGATGAAAGATCAGGGGATCACCAAAGTTGTTACAATTCTGCCTGAGGGGACCATGAATGTCTGTACAACATTTCATGGCAATTCATTCAGTAGTTGTTGAGATATTTCAGTCTGGACCAAAGTGGTGGACCGACCGACAGACAGACACTGCCATCTATAACACGGCTAAAAAAATCCTTGTCGAACTTATTTACTTTTCTTTATCTTCTCAAAATCTCTGTCTTCACAACCGGTCTTGCACACACCATCCTCTTCATTTTAAACACTGTACAGCTCTTTTAATTTTCAAAAATATATATTTTACATATTTCTGAATGTAAATTTCTATTGTATGTTTAAGATTTTTAATTTGCAGTACTTGTTTGTTTTTATTTTCTCTTACTATGTTTATTTTGACTGTTAAGCACCAAAATACCAAGGCAAAATTCCTTGTATGTGAAAACCTACTTGGCAATAAACCTGATTCTGATTCAAATTCTGATTCATTACAATACACATGGAGATCCAGCTGTTCATATGTGGGTGATGTCCATTTCATTTGATCATAACTTTGTTGTCCCTCTGCATTGTCCCCTGCAGCTCTGGTATTCAGTTGCCAGTGTCAGTTCCCCAAGCTTTTACTTTAGGGCCACAAATTATGAGACAGAGGCTCTGTGTTGGCTGTTCTTGCCAATCCTCACTATTAACAGCTGTCAGATGGTACCAAACACCTCCCCTGACAGATGGGTTGTTCTGGGAGAGGGCCCTGGCTGCAGTCCACGGGAAGGCAGGGTTGGAGGACTACATGGGTTCTGGAAATCATCTCTGAGGCATTTTATCAGCCAATGATTTAACCACATCAAAACATGCCCCCCAAAAAATAGACAGAACGCAGAGATGATGTAATGCTTCCTCATAATTGCCTTTGATAATAAAATGACACGTGAATGTGTCCCTCTTCTTCTGACATTTAATTTACATTATGCAGTTCTCTGCTGACAACAGAATGCTTTTTGATATGAGCAGTTTGTATGGAACTTTACAAGACATGATGCAAAATTGTTTCTGTTTAATTAAGTCAGCTCCAGTAAATGTACAAAACCTTCTGAAATACGTGAAATAATTAGTCTTTCAAGTTCTATTAGTTGAATCATTGCGTGTCTCTCCCTGTTCATTGGTCGTGAAGACAACAGAGGCCGAGCAAACGTTAAACAAAGCAGAAAACAAAGAGCACTGAGGTGATGCAGCATGCGACCGGGTGTTGGATTTACTGTGGTTCTTTCAAAATGTGTATAAGGTTAGTAACATGAAATATGAAACCACTTTCTTTTTGTTTTTACAGACAATGAGTGAGAAGAAAGAGACTTTAAAAATGAGGTATCTGAATATTGCATTTGTTAGTTGCATCCAGAGGGTTGAGAGACCAGTGTTACTCTTGTGCTGTTAACAGAATGACCCTCACTCTTATACGGTTTCTCGTCAGTTAGAATTAAATGTGTAATGCTCTAGTTTCTGTCTCTGAGAGTTTGCTGTCACCCCAAAACAATGGAGGTGAAAGGGATTTTGTTGGTGGTGCTCACAGGACTGAAAGATTAGACTTAAACATGACTAAAAGTCTACACCCATGCTAGCAGCTCTGTGAGGCTGATGCTGATGTTCAGGGGGAAATGTTTCCCATGGACACCATCTTAGTTTAGCGTGATAGCATGCTAACGTTTGCTAAAACAGTTTAGGCTGACGGGAATGTCATTAGTTTGCAGGTATTCGGTCGTAAACCAAAAAATTTGACAAATTAAAAGTTTGATCTGATGGTGGCACTAGATGAAAAGTCAGGGGATCACCAAAGCTATCACAATTCATCTTGAGGGGGACACGAACCCCATGGTTGTGCTAAAGGAAAAAATTACACCATTATGGTTCATGTACAAAATTTTGCGCCAATCCATCCTGTAGATGTTGAAATATTTTACACAATAAAACTTTAACCTGCTGGTGGCACTCCTGGAATGCTTTTCTGACTAGGATGGCCCCCTTTTGCTTAGCAGGTGTGTTCAGGCTGATCGGGTCATAGAGTCCAGCCACTTGACTTAGCAGGTCCCTCCTGGTCAAAGGGTCAGGTGTCCTTCTTCTCACCTCTTCTTTAAGGAGATCTTGCCCTACCCTCATCTTCTTTTTCCTTTTTGAAAAGTTGATTGAAGCCATCACATAGAGCTGGTCTTGCTCCATCAGATACCCGATGCCCAGGGCCTTGTTGTCTTCAGCCCTCATCTGGTTTGGGAGTACAAATGTTCTGCTCTTCTCTACCCCTTGGATTACTGCCGCAGTTTTCCCCCTCCCACTTTGCCCTGACCGAACCCATGGTTTGAGGGAGAAGCCTCCAGCCTCTCAACCCCCTCTGTAATCTGGTTCAGTTTTCCTAGGTCATTGTGAGATGTCAGGATGTTGTCCACGTAGCTATCCTCTTCAAGGACTCTGCGCTCCTCTTCCAGGTGAGCAAACTGTGTCAGACTTGCTGTCTCCTGCATGGCTAGCTGTGCGATGCACCCAGCTGGTCGATCGCCGATGTTGACTCTTGTTATGGCGTACTCATCAATCTCCCCTTCCGTGGTGTCTCTCCAGAGGAATCTGTGGAGGTTGTATTTCTGATCTTAGTCATGGCTTCTTGGTCTCCACCTGGATCTCAGGGCTCCTGATGATCTCAATGTACTTAACTGCTGCTGTTCTCATAGAGCGTGCAAAGTGTGTTTTGGACCCGTGTGCCGTCACTTCTATCTCCTCACACAAGCTGGGGTGTGCTCCGCCCACAGTTTTCCCCAGTGGGCCTTCCCATAACACAAGGTCTCCCACAATTTTCACTCTTTGTGGAGCAAGTCTCCCTTCTCGGTGGCTGATGAGAAGCTCAACCCGTTCTGGTCTTTTCAACTCTTCAATCTTGACCTCAGGGAAGAGTCTTTTCAGCTGCTCTGGTCTGATGACTTGGTGCACCTTGGCGATCTCATCCAGTCCATAGCAGACTAATTCATGAGCTCTCTCACTCCCCTTCGGAGTTCTGACTCTAATCCTGAGTAGATATCTCCTGGTGTTTACGGTCACAGTCATCCCTCCAACGCCATGCACGATTAGAGTGATCTTCTCGCTTCTCAGCTGAAGTCTTTCGGCGTCCCAATCTTCTGCCGTGACACTGTTGCTGGGGTCACACGTGAAGATAAGCCAATCTCTTTTTATGAAATCTGGCAGCTTACTCTCTATGGACTTTATCATCAGTGGGTTCTTGATTGCACCAGTGTTCCCGAGATCTGCAAGGTCTGCCAGGGCTTTCTCCATGGTCTGGATTAGGTCTATGACCTTCCTTGGCTGATTTCCCCTCACTGCAGGAATCCTCTCCAGCTCCTCGACAATGTCAATGGCGATTGTGGACTTATTCCCATAGCAGTTCTCAAGCACCCTGAACATGTCCTGTTGCAGTGTTGTAGGTCGACAGTCTGAGATCTTTTACGATTTTATCTTCCATGCTGTCCAGGAGCTGGATCTTCCTGACTTCAGCTGATCCGGAAGGTTCTCTCTGTCTCTGCAGGCTTTCCCAGTCTTTCTTCCAGCGGTGGAAGTCCCTCATGTAGATCGCCTCCGCCGGCATCCGCGAATGGGCTGCAATGGCTGTAATGTAATCCTTGTGGGCAATTGAAAAGTACGTCCACTAAAAGTGCTTGTTTTTGCCACTGAAAGGCTCAGACTGTTATTCTAAGTGTCTGACAACATTATGGAAATGATCCCTACAGAGACTGCAGCCATTGCAGCCCATTCATGGATGCCAGCAGAGGCGATCTACTGGACCAATTCCAAAACTAATGGTAAGTGTTAAAATAGGGCCCAGGTTTAAAAATAGTGTTTCCAGAGTTTCTCTTTAAGGGATCAGCAGCATCATTAAGATTCATCCTCTGGACACCATGAATGTCTGTTCCAACTTTCATGGCAATCCATCCAATAGTTGTTGAGATATCTCAGTCTGGACCAAAGTGGTGGACTGGCCAACAGACCAACATTGCCATCCATTTAGCATGGCTAAAAATTAAACCGCAATTGTTACATTTTCATTGGACTTAATGGCTAGTTTGTGAGTGTTTTTGACACTCCGTACTTTTCTTCATTGTTTTACAGTTATTTCTTTTGTAATGGTTTTGTATGGGAAAAAGCATTTCATGTGACCTGCAATTTTGACTGTGGTCGCTATGCCAAAATTGCTACACACACTGGTGCTTTTGAGGAGATTTTGATTCAGTTTAAGAAGCTTTTCTCACTTACTCTGGAGACTGTAATCAATTTGCAGAGTGCAGAAGTGATGAAATTGTTTATTTACAGGTGTGCTCTGTGGATAGCAATGTTTGAACATCATGTCAATCTCACATACAGTAAATCTTAGGGCTATACATTTGTTTGTGTTAGCCAAGTCACCAACTGATGCATCATCAGTAAAGTGGGAGTTAAACTGGCAGAATATTAACACAGTATGTTGCCTGTCTTTACATTTATTTATTTACTTATTTATTTATTTATTTATCATTGTGCTGTCCTAGATCAGATATAACAAGTGAACAAGTGAACAGTGGAGGAACATTAATGTGGTACCTGACATATCGGAAAAATATGTTTCCCCTTTGGAAACTTCACATAACGCTCACTAAAGTCAGATGATGAAGCACGGAAGTCAGAAAATGTTGTTATATTTTCTAATTTAATTTGTTAGCAGAACCGACATAATAATCTTTTAGATGTCTATCCGTCTTTATCATTTGTCATAGAGCTCATTGTTCCCATGCAATACTGTTCAGCAGTCAACTCAGAAGTCTCAGAGGCCACCAGCTCAAAACATTTAATATTGCCTTTGAGTCTAATTATTGTATTGTTTTATTGGCTTTTGACAAAAAGGACACCACTGCTTTAGAAAGTAATTTAGAGTTAAATCCACCCATTGCTTGCCTGTAGATTATTAGTGTAGCTCAAGATGTGGTCAATCACCATAATAAACAGAGGGTAATCATCTGGGAGGCAGTGCATCATCTGTTAAAAGCCAGACATATCAGTGCGGACCATATTAATAGTTCTATGCAAATCAATTTGGTAACCTTCTCATCTCATCCTTGTTTATCTTTCAGTCAGAGGTTGTGTGTGTGTAAGAAGTATTTTTGACGACGTCTGATTGGATTTGCATGTTCAGAGGGTTTGAGCAGATGATAATAACACACAAGGTCAATTACAGAGACAACAACTCGACCAGGATGTTACACCTATATATGATTCAACTTGCTATCTCAGTCATTTTGTTTAGTTTTAACCAAACAGTCCTTTGACTAAGATGAAAAAAAATGTATAAACAATTTATGATACCTTCACTTCACTTTGTTTGAATTGAACTGTTTGACATGAAAATATAAAATACTTCTTACTTCTTATATTTTCAGATCTGTGGAAATCTTTGAGCTTATTTATGCAATGCCGTGATCCATTTCACCAAATAATTTCTTAGGGGTGATTTGACTAAAGATAAGATGTGTGACATGAAATGCCATGTGGCACCAAGAGCCCTTCTGTCTGTAATCTGTCTTGTAATGAAGGTCCTCGGTATTCTACTGTGGAGAAGGAGTGTCTGGCGATGAAGTGGGCCGTTGATACACTCAGATACTACCTTCTAGGGCGACATTTTTATCTGGAGACTGATCATCGTGCCCTCCAGTGGTTGCACCGCATGAAAGATGCCAACATGCGCATTGCTGGATGGTATCTGGCCCTGCAGCCATATCGCTTTACAGTTCGCTACAGATCAGGGATAACAAACACTGTGGCTGACTGTCTGTCTCGAGTCCATGAGGTTTGAAGTTGGGGTCCGTGCAGAAGAGGGGGGAGGAAACGTAATGAAGGTCTTCTTCATTACTAGTATTGGTAGCACAATGTGTATAGTTCTGGGTACAAGAAATAAATACACAACACACACCTGAATGATTGAAGGCTTTTATTAAAATTGTGATGTGTGTTGCAGTTGGTGTGGTTGCCTCGCAGCTGGATGTGATTGATGGCCGGCCCTGGGAAGACAGGAATACATTTAGTGTGACTAGTTGTGTACCTTAGCATTAATCTGCTTATGGGGTAGTACATTGGCCAAGGCTGTGGTTTAAATTTACTGTTCATGGTTTAAGTGTGCAGCGGGATGGTGTGCATTGTTTCAGGTCACTCACCTCTGTTGTGTCTCCTCTTCAGGGTGTTCGGGTAAAAGAGTCCCCAGGGTATCTGAGCGCCAATTTGAAGGTTCCGGGAGATACCACATGGTAATAATTAGTGTAGGGGTGGGGAAGAACTTTAATCTGCTGTTTCAGTGGTGATATTGTAATGAGGAATATGCAGGAAGATGATTTACACTATCTGACAGTAGTGTGGTGCACATGTGTTTTAATGTAGGGTGTGTTTTTTGTATTTTTTATGTCCGAGGAGGGACTGGGGTCCCTATATTGTGGTAGTGGTCGAGGGCGTAGCCAGCGGCAGGCTATATAAGGCTGCCACTTTCCAACAAGCCCCATGGCTGGTAGGACCACATGTGTCCTGTGGTCCACAGTATTTTTTATTTGAAGATGTATGTTCGTGGATGTATTTATTGTGGGTGAAATAAACACCTGGTTGGTATGAACCTCGGCCTCAAGTCTCCTGCTGTTTAAGTCCAGCCGTTATACGGCCATCCTAACAGTCTGAATTTTTAATGACCTACTTGAAGTTTAAGAAGCTTTTCTCACCTGCTCTGGAGTCTGGAATAAATTTAAAAAAATAAAAAAATAAAGAGGGAAGAGATTTAATTTTAGTACAGGAGACCTGCACTTAGGAAAAACATGTATGTTAATGGGGTGAGGTCCCATTCTCTAACCAGATAGTCTCATTATTTTGCAGTCCTAAAGGGTAGGTCTCTCTGGTTGTCTTACTATAAATAATACCTGCAGCATAAGAACATACAGTACACATTTAGCAAATGCGAATACATCTTACCACACAAAAAAGCTTACAGCGCCAAAAAGGTTACAGTGGTTGAAATGGGGAAGTCAACAAGGTATACAACAAGGTTAGTTTACTGCACTGTGGAAAGTTTCGTGTGATGGAATGAATGAGCCATTGTGTCAGTGTTGAAAATAAATGATTCTGCTACAAAGCTACGCCGTCAGAAGAAAGATAAAGATTTGGTACAATATTATACTATTCTATTAATCTCCTAATGGCGACGGTTTTAGTAAGCTCATACTAATAAAACAAAACGAGTATTATTAGAGGCTCGCCAACTCAAAGGAACGTCACACAGTCTGCAGGGAAAGTCAGGCTGCTAAATCGAGCAATGACTACTCGCTCATCTGCTATTCCTCGGCCCAACTGAGAGAGGCAAACGCCGACATGTGTGCATTTGTGCAGCATTAAAATGAACCGTTGTTTTATTTCTCCGGTACTTACCTGAATATAAACGTGAGGCCGGATTTGCGTTTTCAGTTTTTTAGCGGCAGCTATAAACGGAAGAAAAATACGCTGTCAGTTTAGTAGCTTGCTAGCTAGCCGTAGCTAATTGCTAATGTGGCGCTAACGGCTAACCATTTGGCTTCACCGTGTTATTTGTTACTGAGGCGTTGTCGCAGTTTGTAAATATTTCTTTAAGATATCCGTTTACGTAAGAAATGAGCATGTGTTGCAGCAAATAGATTTGTTTGCGTAGTCGGGGGACAAATGGCGCTGATAAATAAGTTTATATGTAGTTGTGAATGTTGACAGTCCACAGTGTAGCTTGCTACCTGATACTGTTTGCTACAGTTACCTGTGTGTACCCTGCTAGCCACGTAAACTGCTCCTGCTTGGTGTTGACGTAGCAGGAGCAGCTAGCTTGCATGTCCTGTCAAGATTGTTACGCTTGATGTAAATTAGGGGTACCAAGTTATTGACAGCCTGCCTAATAAACATAAGACATCCTGAAGACCGAACTCCACCGAGGACATGAACTATTGTGACTCAAAATGCTATAGCTGGACTTGAACGTGTGGCTCGTTGGTTTCCTGGTCCTGTTGCATTGAGCGGATGATGAAGCGGGTCGTCTGGCTGATATCAGGATTAAACAGAAGAATGATGAAGCTACTTTTTGCCTTCGCTTTGATCGCCTACATTGCTTGTAAGTACGCTAATTCACTGCATCTCACCTGTTAAACTGTAATCATTCATTTGACTGTTTATTTTCAAACATGACAACCAAACTGTACACTCGTGTGAGTAGTTTAAACTGACACAACATACTGTTTGGTGGCCAAGCCCCCACATTGTATATTGCAATACTTGGAAGAATTGTTGGATATAGTTTGAAAAACCCAAGTCATCCCTCTGGATAAGCTACTCTTCAAGCAGTCAGGCTCAGCATACAGTAAAAATTAGATGTATTTCATGATGGTTTCTGGGCTGGGGTCCCATTTTCATTAGAGAGAGAGAGAGAGTTTTATGTGATGAAGTGGTAGAGGGAATTTCTGTTTCTAGAAAGTTAAAGCAATGGAATTTAGTGTTGAGACAATTAAGTCGATTAATCGATAGTTAGGATTTGCTGCTGTTTTATAGGATATCATTATAAATTGAATATATTTTGGTTTAGGACTGCTGGCTTGACAACAAACAATATTTTTAAAATTTAAAATTTTTGGCTCTGGGAAGTTTAAATGGACGATTTTCTGACATTTTAAAGCCTCAGTGAATCTAAAAAATAATCGACCAATAGTGAATGTAATTGTTAGTTGTAGTTCTATTGGTTTTAGACATGAACTAAAATGGTCACACCACGGTTACAGTGTTTTTACATTGGAGTAAATTCCCAAACTCTACATTTTCCAAAAAGTTTCAAGTACGGGTGCAAAAATGACCAAAACAGATTAGTCAGACCAGTCACTCTTTTTTTTAAATTTTTGGTTGGCTTGTATTGGCAGAAATGTTAGTTTGGTCTGCTTTGCTGAAAACAGTGGTTGTTTTGAGGATTGTGTGCACAATGAACATGGTGTCTGTAAAACCCATGACGTCATCTTTTGTGCCTATCAGACGATATGGCAATAAAGCTTACACAGTAAATTTTACCATGTTGATTTATATTTATGAAGCTTGTTTTATTGAGGCAGGCATTTGATAAGAAGCTATTCATTTGATTTGATTCTCATCATGGATGATTATTTGATCTAGTTATGCTTTGTAAGGTTGAACTGACATTTTAACTGTGGCTGACAAGTGAGAATGATAAGATGTTTCAGCAGGGCTGTGGTGAACAACGCCTATGCTAAGCCCAAGACAAGTCCAAGCAAAGTCAAGTCAGAGTTAGGACCAAATACAAATGGACTTGAGACAGATTCAAGACTGAGACTAACCAAATTGATCCCTATCCCAAGACCAGGTTCGAACTAGGATTTAACCAGCATCCATTCAGTCATTTGTTATTGTTTTAATTTTTTAATTTAACTATGTTATAATTGCTAGAATAATTCATAACAGCCCCCTGGATTTAAACTTGCATTATCAGCTGTGTACTCTGTGTACTAAATGTTTGTTTTCATTTACTGTCCGCCATTTTATTTGAGTGTCTGAATTCTGAATGTGAAATGTATGCACTATATAGATCCCTCAAAAATTCTCACAATGGAACTATTTGCTTTCTGCTAACAATTCAATGTGTCGGATTTTATACGTGCTTAAATTACAGTCGTGTGACACTATACCTGTCAGCGATGATGATTCATAAAGTCCAAAATCTTGCTTCACTGCTCACAATAGACTATTGAGTGTCTATTTTATAGGAGTAAGAAAGAGGAAGTGATTTTGGACACAGCCACACTTTCTTTTCCCAGCCTCTCTGTCTTTGACTTTCTACTCCAGTTCTTCCATCTGTAAAGTTATGAATTATGTTCAGTATCATGTTAGCCTGGGCACATTTCCACTAGCCTTGTGTCCATTTCAGCAGTCTGTGACGCCTGTACTCTACATGAGCTTAGTGGTTGGCAATATGGTCTGATCCTCCTTTCTCAAATGATGCTTCTCCTATATATTTGTTATTGTGGGTTCTCAATAAAAGCAGTGATGTTACGGTACAGAATCGAATATTAAACAGAGCACTTTGTGTCTTGCCTGAGGGTCCCTGAGAAAACCACTTTAATTTAGCTGTGGTAACATTTGTGTTTGTTTTTTTTACTCCTGTAACATCCTGCAAAATTGTAAATATATAATGAAAAAATGGACCAAGGCCCATAAAAGTTGAGACCAATGCTAAGGATGAGACTAATGCTCCGGTGATTTAAAAGGTCTTTATTGATCTGTTGGTTAGGCCTAGTTTGAAGAAAGATTAAATTGAATGAATAGGAAATACACAGATTTGAGACACAGGGTATTTACCTGGTTGGAATTTTATACTAATCTGTTTGAAAATAGTCAGATTTTGTATGGATCAGTATGACAATGTCAGTGATTTACAGCTCAATCAAAAAAGAAGATTGCATTCATGATGCTGCCATTTTTGTGACAAGTTTTCTCTTTCTCTCTTCCAGCTGTCTGGGGAACATATACGAACATGAGGTACAGTAATTTATTTCTCTATTACCTAACTGCTTTTAAATAAAATATTTGCCATACTCCATGGTATCCTCACTTTTTAACACAACATTTGACCTTTTATGATTATTTCATTTGATTTGTTTTATTCATCTGACAAACTACTCAAAAATCTCTTTCTGAATGCATACAGGCTAAATGATTTGGTATCTAAGTTCATAGTGTAATATATAAGGGTGGAAAAATAATACATTTTTATATTGAGTCTCCAAGCACCTGGATTACTCACCTCTATGAAGTCATATTTTGTAGGAGGAGTGGGAAGTCTAATGACGTTATTTAATGAACATTATGAGTGTGATCTTAATCAGCATGAGTTGATCCTGTTCAAAGATGACAGCTGCACTGACTGTAAGCTCTCTCTCTAAATGTGAGAGGTAAACATATCATGTCAAGGCCAGATATGTAAATAAATCCATCTGATGTTTTTATATAATTAAACTGTTGTTCTCTGTCGAAAGATTACAGCTCTATCCTTTTTCTTTGCTTTGAAATGCAGTGAGATTTGTGAACCGTTTAAGCTCTCATACCATGATAGCTATCCCTTTGACATCCCTTTGTTTATGTGTTGCTACCCAACAGCGTGCTTCAAGTCAACAGCTATTTTCTCTGGACTTGTGATTATGGTTGCCATCATCTCCCAACTACGATAAAGATAGGATATTCTCAATAAAACTAACAAAAGCATCATAAACCAGATATGAATTAATAATGAAATTATTTCTGATCCTTTACTTATTTCCCATGCTTTTAATCAGCATTTCTCTTTTATCTGTGGTTCCCAACACATTAATTCCTATGGTACAGCTGGTTCTTTAAACTTCATTACTTCTAATGATTTATTTCCTTTAGAAAAATCGTGCCTATTGATGTTTTTATGCTAAACGTGAGTTAAAAGAAAGCAGTAGTGCTGGCTCTTCTAAAATCCTTTGATAAAGGCCAACTCACAGGTACAATTTTTAGTGATCTTTCCAAGGCTTTTGATATAGCTGATCACTACCTCCTCCTTGATAAGCTTATTCTGTTGGTTTAAATCAAAATGCTCTTCTCTGGTTTAATGCCTATCTTCAAAATAGACATCAGTGTGTTGTCTTTTATGGTTCTCAGTCTGACTATTTAATTGTTGAAAAGGGTGTTCCACAAGGTTCCATCTTGAGACCACTTCTTTTTTTCTAATTTTATTAATGACTTGCCTCACATATGCTCAAATTGTCTTGTTAATCTTTATGCTGATGACACATTTTGACATTTACATTTCTAACTGATATATTACAAATCCAGAATTTTTTACAGTTCGATTTAGGTCCAAAAATGGTTTCATAACAACAAACTCGTATTGAGTAAGAAGAAGTCCTGCAGCCTGGTGTTCGGTACCTGACATAGTCGTTCATATACCTTTGATTTGATTTGCATATTAATTTTAATGATTGGTCACCCGTTGAAAAAGCTGATTCGTTAAAATATCTTGGACTTTGGATTGACCCTGAACTCTCCTTTAAGCCCCACATTGATTTTTATTATAAAGAGACCATTTGGTTGTCTGAGTTCACTTTATAGCTCAATTGTTTTACATTTCAAGTCAGAAAAAGAACAATTTCTCAGTTGATACTACCTATTATTGATTATGCTCACATTGTCTATCAGAACACCTCTGACACTTATCTCCCTTAATATATCCCCTTAATGTTGTATATAATTCTCATTGTAGATTTGTTTTGACATTTCCATATAGAACTCACCATTGTTTCATGTATGAATCGCTTAATTGGTTGCAGCCTAAATCTAGAAGGCAATATCACTGGGTTGAGTTCATCTTCAAATATTTATTTTAATTCTCCTTCCTATTTGAAACAGTTTCTGGTTCCATGTAGATCTTCATATCTACTCAGACATATGCAACATCCCTTTTTCTTTGTCCCCAGAACTTTCAAAGAAGTCAGACGCAGGTCATTCCAATACAAAGCTCCATCCGACTGGAATAAGTGTCCTTTTTTTCTGAGATCTATTACCTCTTTCTGCTGCTTCAGGACATCTTTATTTTCTCATCTTATAACAACCTGTTTATGCTTTTAATTTGTGTGTACTTACAGTCTTACAAATTGCTTCAATTGCTCTTTATGCTGATGCAATTGATTTATTATCCAGGTCATTCTATCCAATTTTTGTTTTTGTGTAACAGCTGAGTGCTGGGGGTATGGGTCAGAGAGGGTGAGCGAGCTGTCTGTATCTGTGTATTTGCTGTGTATGCTTGTTATGTAATGCTGTTTTTGTTTGTATGGGTCTTATTTTGTATTGGTGTCTATAGGACCCCCTTGAAAATGAGATGCTACATCTCAAGGGACTATTCTCACTATTCTTCAAATCTCATCCCCCCTCTTGTCCTTGTCTTTCTCTCATCATAGATCAATACAAGAACATGGAGAAATGAAGATTGAGCAGAGAATTGATGAAGTGAGTTCTACTCAGAAGGCTGTTTTTCACCCTCGTTCTATTGATTTACATTAATTCACAGCCTCTACATGCCGTAGCTTAACCTTTGATTGGGCCCAAAAAATCTCGTGCAGCCTGGTCTGACTCTTTGTGGCTTCAATCAATTTTATCCTAATCCACACCAGTCCCAACCCTGACAAAAAGCTGAATTTTTAAGATGAATTTCACACTGCCAACACACATTTAACAAAGCACATTGCAAACAGGTCAGTGCTAGCAATAAAGTCAAGTCAAAGTTGTTCCACAAACGTCTATCTTTTCCCTTTTGTGAGGACAAAGTTAAAGCTCCCAAACACAATTGGGATTTTTGGAACACCTTAACATTGAAAAAATTGTACCACCGTATTAAAAGAGATGTCTTTTAATACATGGACTAACACTAGACAGCAGTCAGAAGTAAAATAAGCCCATGTTCTCATTTATATCGAAATAAACACACAAAAAGCACATTTCTTTGTTATCTATATGGACAACTCTTCACTTATATGTTGAATGTGAATTATCCCTGAAATTTAAATGCTACAAAACTTATGCGGCCATGAACTGATTAAGAAGGTTACAATCAATGTTTTTTTTGTGCTACACTAATTCTGCTACTGCCCAAACTATGAGTTAAGCAATTGTCTGTTAAGGCTAACAACATAATTAGATAAACTGACAGTTGCCCACAATAGTCTTGAGAACAATGTGGAAATGTGTGTGTCTTTTTTGTTGACTGACAGATTCCCCACAGTTGAAGCACGTGTGCACGGCAGATGGCCGTAGGCATGTTACAGGATTAAAACTGAGCTTTCTTTTTTTATTATTTTGTGATGGGATCATTCAATGAGTAAATTATGTTGACTTGACTTCCTTAATATAAATGTTGATCGTGCAACCCCTACCCCTGACTTAATGTATATTGCTCATTATTTCTGTTTTAACATATTTATTTAGATTTTCTTTATTTGTTCATAGTTGCGCTTGATGTGAATGTTCCTGCAAACTGGAAACAGAACTTTACTTACTGTTCCCTCAGCCTCAAATAGTATGTGGAAAAGAACTTTTAGGGTGCTTTCACACCTAACCTGTTTGGTTCGGTTAAAATGAACTCTGGTCCATTAGCCCAGTTAGTACGGTTCATTTGGGCCAGTGTGAAAGCTGTCAATTGAACCCTGGTGCGGACTAAACAACCGAGATGGGTCTCAGTCCGCTGTAAAGCAGATTCTGGTGCGGTTCGTTTGTGGTGTGAAAGCAAACGCACCAACCACAGGATTTTATGATAGTAGATATGTGATTTTAGCATGATTGCAAAAGGTAAATCAATCTGCTGATCGTTAACTGTACAGGAAGCAATCTTATCGATCTATATAAGCAATGTATATATTTATGTAAATCATTCGGTGACCATGGTAACAGGTATGCAAAACTGTGGTCTCTTGTGCTTGTATCCTAGATATTGCTGTACAAGATGCTTCTTCTTTATCCTGTCTCTACCTGTTTGTCAGTATCCATAACATGCGGCCGATTTGCAGTCTCTTTATGACACCAGAAAACATAAATACACATATTAGAAGCATTAAAGTGCTGCATGACTTGCTGTCAGTCACTGGAATTTTATTTTCTCACGTGGGTCCTGATGATGCAGGATGAGAATCGCCAAAACTGTCCAATTATTTAGTCTAGTCTATATAAGTTCATGTTTACTCTTCGTTCATTTATAAAAAGAACTAAAATGTGTCATTTTTCCCAAATTAACATAACTACAGTTGTAAAAGAACCCTGCCAGTGAAATAAATTTGTACCACTCATGTAACAATGGCATATTGATTTTTAAAATCTGTTATTGTGGATAACAGAAAATAAGAGTGAGTTGCTCCGTGTAAACAGAGACCGCTGTGAACATCTGCTGTAGAACTTCAATACAACATCAGTTACATTTTTTACCATATCCTGTCCCAGTCCCATCACATCCGACTTGTCACATCCCATACACACTTTGTTATAGGCTTCATCGTGCTGCACAAAATGACAAATGAAGTTAATGACCTGTGTCCTTTTCCCCTTCATTGTTCATCCTGAACATCAATAAAGAGGCCCTGCAGGTTGTTATTGGGACCACCATTTCATTTGCATATATCACGGCTAACCTACTGTTGCATAGCCCAGGAGAGGGGAGCGGTTCCTGGAAAGTGGCAAGAATATTCTGTAAATAAATGACAACTGTGAAACTAGATTGCAGGGTATCAGAGAGAACCCCAGCACATAGTCTTCCCAAATGTTCCCATATTTTTATATGGTAATAATAGTTGAGGTAGATTTGACAGGTTATTCTGTATCTTAAAGTTGAATGTTGTAATTTCTTATATAACATCACTTTGTTCTGTGTTTAAAGGTGGATTAGTCTGATTTTAGAGGGATTTTTCCCCCATTAAATTCATACATGTTTGTGGTGAAGAACATGAAAATGACATGAACTTAACCATACCCTTACATTAACATGCTGGTGTCGTAACATGACTTTTATTTACTAAGCATTGACTTGTGCTCTCATCTCTCGTATATCTCACTTCTCATCTCACTTTAGGCTGTGGCTCCTCTCAGAGAGAAGATTCGTGATCTGGAACAAAGGTGTGTATCCCTGTTTTTATGCACGAATGTGTACACACATACACACATGCTCAGAATTAGTAAGAGGGAAGTGTTGCGAAACTTGTTTGCAGACATTGACAATTAGTATCTCTTCTCACTTTCATTTTCTATAGGCTACTACAATATCAGCTCAATGCAAAAGGTTGATGGTCGATTTACTACAATTAAGACCCAATATTATATGTATGTTGTAATAACGTCTTTTAATTTTTTTCCCCAACGACGATCTCATTTTCATTCAAATCAAAACTAGAACACCTAGAGTGCGACTACACCATCTAAATAACATGAAATAACATTAAAGGCTGATTAAACAAACATGCCTCAGTGTGACCAGTTAGACCAGTTTGAAATTCGTGGAAGAGCAGCAAGCTGTGCTGATTTGCATTAGCTTTCCTCCCCAGCTACCAGATGTTTGAAAAGGGATACAACAAAACACAATGTAATATTAGAAGTCACATAGTGCTTGTGATCACACGACATCCGCATAGCTGGCTATCCATGAATGAAGCCAATATTGACTGTTCCATTGCAGCTACTGATGGCACATACATGCTTTTAGAGGATAGTTATTTCACATTTGATGCCTTGAATGCTAATGAGGCAGAAATGTTAAGCCACTTGTTGAGGTGATTGCGCCCATGTAAGCCCCATGTCCCCACTGCGTGCTGCTTTCTATAAACCTGCAATATGCCACAGGATTACCCTTTAAAAGGAACGTCCTGTATATCCTTGTGATCCTCGTAAAAAGCTACTGTGGAGTGCTGCAGGTGAATTGTGTAGAACATTGTGTCAGCAGAGGCTTATCGGCGAATGAAGCCCCTGATATTATTTTCGGTTGCAGCTACTGAACGCATAAATTGTTCTGCTGGTGGTTATTTGAGACATGTTTGTTATTTTTGCAGGTTTGGCCTGCGTTTCTCTCAGGTGTGATAACATTGTGCTCACAAAAGTAATTGTAAATCATCAATCAATCCAAATCATTAATGTAATATTTTGATTGTAGTTAAAACAAAGGTAATCTTAAAATATAGTTAAAAAGGTTGTGATTAAAAACCACCCACACATTTCCAACATTTTATTCAGTAAATCTACTGTATATCTTTATGTTGTGCCTCCTTGCTAACCAGAAAAGAATAGTTCCTCAGGCAAATCAATTCACTTACCCTATGGTGCATGTTCTGACAGCAGAGCTTTCAGATAAATGCAGTGAAAGCCCATTTATTTATTATTCAAGAACTGGATTTACATTTAGCTCATATAGATATTGTTCTGTTTTGCCACCTTCTCATGGAGTTTTTCTTCCAGATGTTCATCACTAAGGAATTTGTCTTCTCTCTCCCAGTTTTTCTCAGAAATACCCACCTGTGAAATTCCTGTCAGAAAAGGATCGCAAGAGAATTTTGGTATGCGACAAACACACAATTTCAAATGACAATCATATTTACAATAACTATTATGCTGATATCATAATAATCCTGAGTTGAGCCACTTTGGCAGCACTTTGTCATGGACTATATGCAAATCCCAACAGACTGAAACTCCTAACTCTAGTATACATTGAACCGAAACATAAGAATTTGATTAGTGGAGCGTGCACAAGTAGCACACATTAAAATTAAGTGCTGCCTGAGAGGCTTTTCTTACTATGACAAGTAAAAATGTCTGCTGTGAAAAAGGTCTATTAATTTGGACTTCACTGTTGCCTTAGTCCATGGAAAGAGTAACTGAAAACAAAAAAAACGAATTTTCTTTTAATCGCTAACACACCCCATTTTGTTTGGTACAGGCTGAAAGCCAGTTTTTTATCGCTCTTTTAAGAAATTAACCTTCAGAAGGACAAGCGTTGTTATCGTACATGTGTTTTCTTCCACTAGATTACTGGTGGGGCTGGGTTTGTGGGTTCCCACCTGACTGATAAGCTGATGATGGATGGCCATGAGGTGACTGTGGTGGACAACTTCTTCACAGGAAGGAAAAGGAATGTGGAGCACTGGATTGGCCATGAAAACTTCGAGCTCATCAATCATGATGTGGTGGAGCCTCTCTATATTGAGGGTGAGCGAGAGAGTAAATGTGGGAGGATGAATTGGTTTTTCTTTACTGTTGGCAATCAAAGTAGGACCAGCTTGGCCAGACCTAAGTAAAACTGCACAAGTTATGGGGGAGCCAGGGAGGGCTCACAAATTATTTTAGTATCAATATTTTTACTATAATGACAAAATAATCAATATTGATCTCACTGTGTGTGTTGGTGCACATGTAGGTGCACAGCTATGCAGTGAGCTAAACACACTTCCAATAAAGGCTGAAGACACGAGTTGGACACAAGTCTTTACTGGAAGCAACTGGGAAACTGAAAACAGTATTGGACAACACCAACAAACAATATTTTTTTGTGATTCCAAATCATAAAAAGATACCATAAACAAGACCACCGTATTTTAAAAATGAGTTAGTACTGTAACAAAGAAACTGGATTCACAAAAGTATAGAGTAGCTGTTAAATTGTGCTTCATGCCAGGAAGAAACAAAGTATCACCTGTGAAAAATCAACATTAAGTTCCTAGCACAGTAAATAATCTGGTAAACATACACATGGAGTCAAATAAAGGTAAAAAGGGTAAAACACACAACAGTTAGTCCAACAGTTAGTTAATATACTTAGAATGTTGTATTAGCAACACATTAGCATCAGACAGCTAGTGTAGTGGCTAGCTTTGTTAGCGTAAGTTGATTATAGAATAACTAAATTCTACTAAATCACAAATAAACAACTACATACAGTTCTAATAAGAGAAACGTAGAACCTACAGCTAATTCTTCAACAAGGGCATTTGCCGGAGTAGATAAAATATGCCTGTGAATATTTGCTTGGACACAGATCTGACAAAATGGTGGATGTAACAATGTCAGTTCATGGATGTATTATAAGAACTGGATACCGGACCCAAAGATGGCGCCTATTCAGTCCGATGAGAATTGCTCGCCTGGCGCATACGCCGAAAAAGTTTCTAGCTTCCGGGTGTATTTCCAGGTTATGCGGCCCACTGAATATGCGCAGTAGTGTTTCCCCCCGCTGGCCCCACCTGCGAGTTCCTGCTCGGCCCATAGACTTTACATTGTGATGACGCCACAGATTTTTAAATCGCTTTTCTCGGCTCGAGGAAAGTTTTACAAATATAAAACCTCCATGGATCAAAAATGCATAATAGAAAGAGTCATAATTGACCTTGTTTGCAGTTCGAGGTGTCCTGTCAACAGTTTTACAGATGTCTCTTTTACAATGGTGGCCTATGGGGAAAATGCTTTTTGGGCTGCAGGGGAATTTTTCGCTGCAATACCGCGAGTGGCCACTGGAAAAAATTGGAAGCAAGGCTGAGCAGCGGCGCCGTATCCAGTTCTTATTATACATCCATGTGTCAGTAAAGCAGCAGCTGCTATAGAACTATGCCATTAGTGGTTGCTACCAGCAACAGAACACCCAACTGCCGGAGGCTGAATACTTAATCTTTGTTAAAATTATGAGGTTTTCAAGTTTTACTACCCATTACAGTTGTAGATATCCATTTTTTTTAGAAAACCCTTGAATCATGTTTTTCCCTTTTCAAAAAGAACGATTAAAAAAGAAATTACATTGAGCAATGAAATCTAGTGGAACAGAAGCAAACACAGAAGTGGGATGGGATTTTAGCTTTACATTTGAAATACAATTATAATTCATATTTTAGCAAAAGAATAAAACATTAAGCCCATGAAACATTAAGGCACAATTTCTCATCTCTTTTTTTTTTTGTTTGTTTTGTTTACCACTGGCCACAGTTTGTCTCAGTGTGCCTCCCACTTCACTTTGGTTTCTCAGTATGTGTAGACACAATAACAGGCACACCTGTAGAGTACAATACTATCCAATACAAGAGCACCGTAATAAATAAAATAATAAATAAATAATACATTTAGTGAAGATTACAGTGTTGAGTTTTTGTTGAGATTGTGACAGGGTGATGTGGATTTGGTCATTTTTGAGACTGTAGTGGTGGTGTTGTATTGGATTACATTATAGTGTACTCTGTATATACTACTGTATATTGTATTTAGTACAGTTTATTGTTATTATAGGCTGCTTACTGTCAGTTTCAGTTTTAGTCAGGCTTGGAATTAAATTACTTCTAGTACAAGGATGTACCGCTAATTGTAATGATCTTTCTTTTCACCCTGCTGCTCTGCTGTCCCAGTGTAACTTCTGTCTTTCGGTCTGAAGTATTTGTCCTGCACAGGCATACATGTAAAAAGCAATTAGAAACACAGTTTTGTGTATACTGTACATGGCCAAGAAACAAGCTTTCCCCTGGAGAAGCAAAGATGTTTCTCTAACTTCCTACCTTGAGTTCTTAGCCGGCTTTCTCCTATACATGATGTTTAAGAAATCAGATTACTGCAGAAAGCCGTCAGTAATCCGCTCACTTATATGCACGATTACCCTCAGGTCCCATTGAGCTCAGGCCGAGTCGAACACCTCTAATAATGTATATTTACCTAGAGAGGGCAATCCACAATTATTATTTATTCATCTCAATTATTTTTCCATTCATTCCATAATGTTTGTTAATCATTTTATTTCAGCTAAGAAAATTATCTTTTATGCTGGCTGTGATGAGTAAGGGTACATAAGGTTGTGATTGTTCTTTTTAATGGAGATACTGTACACAGCTCATTCAATTTGTTGCTTATTACCATTATGGAGATGAACAACACAAAACATTAATACACAAATTGTGCGGGGTCAGAACAGGGAACTGCTGAATTTATGTTTTCAAGGAATGCATTCAAGGTTCAAGGTTTAGCTTTATTGTCATTATACAATACAGGATTGCACAACTTAAGTTGTAGTTGTACCCACCACGCTACACACACAGAAAATGTATAAATAGATATTCAAATATTTAATTGAGAATAGAATAAAACAAAAAAGGCAATAAAATAGAACAAAGTATATAAAAGTAGCACTAAAGGAAGAAATAAATAAAAGAAAGAAAGGAAGAAATAAAGGAAAACTAAATTATATTTACAAGGAAGATATACAGTTAGGAAAATGTATACACACAAAAAAATGGTGGTGGAATACTGCATTTGAAGATAGAAACAGACAAAATACTATGACATACCATGCAAAATATCATAACAAACCATCAGGACAGCTCACGCTACTTGTGATAATTTAAAAAAAGGGAGTATCGCAGGGGACAAGGATTACATATGTGGTGTAACGTGACAGAAAAAAACAATACAAATGTAGTCTAGCTCAGCCACCTGCAGTGGGTGCTGAGGGTATTGTTATTGTTATCTGTTTTTAAAAGGTCTTGTTGTTAATGGACATGATATGTTATACTGGTTGTTACAGCCTTGCTGCGATGGCTTGGTTGAGCCATTTAGATCAGACGGCAAATCCAAATGCTTTTTGATGGATGTGTATTGGGTATATAAGCCGGATCCATTTCAGATCTTTTGTTTGTTTGCTTTGGGTATACCACCTGCCAAAAGCACCTTGTTGAGCTATGTTCGACTCAGAGACTACAGGTGGAGGTGGGGCTTTTGAAATGCTGTATGTGCAGCAATGGCAGCAAGTGATAACAACGTTTATTTTTTTTTTCAAATCAGAAGCGCAAGAGCAAGCTGAGGATTGATGGCTCAGATAATGCCAACCAGCTGCAAAGGGTGCATTGAATAGCTTGAATAGCTCTTGTGTATGTCACAGTGCACTTTGGTTGTCTCCTTTGAACTAGCTCACAGGCTTTGCTCCAGTTTATGGTAAGAAGACCTTGGACTGCGCCATTAGAATAATATAATGCATGGACAGTACAAGTGGTGCACTGATTTGATACGATGGATTGGTATCACCCAGACGTGTCCGATTTACATCAAATATAGTCACTGTTATTATGCAAGACTGCAATTCACACAGTCTGGCATGGCAGCTGCGTAACAACTCTCACAGACTAGCTGAAGACACAAGAGCAGCAGCATTAAATCGTAAATGTGTATAAGGTTACACAGACACCAAAAGACAAGCTGTGAAAATCCATCACTCTAGTAAACAGCATAATGTACCTTTTATCCCTATGTGTTAAAATAGCGTTCCTTCCTGTAATATTTTATATTCTCACAGCTCTGAGTGCCATCTGGCAGTCTGTGATATTACTGTGTAAATGTTAAAACAGGAGAAAATGGGATTTTTGTGGGGTTTGCAGTTTGGTGCATTGAAGAACAATTAAGGTGGAAGGAGTCTTGCCAACTCCATGAAAATCACTTGGCCACCACATGATGTTCCATGACTGTCCTCAGAGTTATATCCTTGCATTTGGTAGATAAAATAAAATAAAAATAAAAAATTGAAAATATAAACCACTTAAAAAAAACACACTGGGAGACTCCCTGCTGCTGGCCATTGCTTGAAAATCTGACGTGTATTTTAGGGAGGAAATTATTACGAGAAATGTAGAGAGAGAAGATGGAATGAGCTATGAAAGTGAAAATGTTGTGCGTCATTGAGGTCAAGACTTCAACAGGTGATGACATTCAGCTTGAAAAAAGAAGAAAGGAATGGAGTTGTTTTGAAAATGGGAAGATGAGAAAGCTAGAGACGGTCAGAGATGGCAATTTGACCTTGTTGAGGATAAGCACGTTGTTCATGTGCCTGACCCATATTTTCAAGCCTAAGCCAAATGACCATAAGGTTCTTTCAAATTATGACCGGTTTTGTGTGAGCTACTGTGGTCAGAAATTAAAATTCACTCAATAAGTATAAAGTAGCAAGTGAGCGTCACCTTGTACACGTTTTCTTTGTTAGTCAGGAGAAAGGGTTAAAATGTCTGCGCTCTGAGCTACATCAAAGTATATATGTATTATTTTCTTCCCTCAGTAGTGAACGTTAGATGTAAAAGACAGACACATTTTTGTCTCACTCATCCTCTCCTTCATCTTAAATCCATTTATCCCTGTTGTTTTTTTCAGTCCTAAATATTAAATAAATATCCTATCAGTAAGGGCATTTAGATCAAAGGTAATAAAATATGTTTCACTTTCGTTACATTTTGCTGAAACAGATGTGCATTTCAAGTTGAGATGATTTATGTTTCTCTTGCTCTTTACAGTGGACCAGATCTATCACCTGGCGTCTCCAGCCTCACCTCCCAACTACATGTACAATCCCATCAAAACGCTCAAGACCAACACTATTGGCACTCTTAATATGCTTGGTGAGTACAGTAAGTGCATGCTACTGATTGATAAGGGTAGGACAGGTCTCAGAAACAGGGCTTTATATTAAGACTTGAACATTTTTGTTAACACTTCCAAGTCTGAATTGAATCCTATCACATTTACACAGTGAGAATTCTTTTTAATGCGCTACTTGTTACACTTTCTTAAGAGCACTGTAATACATTTGTCGTTAATCATTTCTAATGCAACAAGAAAGTAAAATCAGTTTAATAAACCGCAAAATACTCTGAATAAGTATTTCCAAGTTGTCGAGGAGATTCTTCAGTTCTTGGAGATTCGGTCTATAAAAATCTGTTTTCATTAATTGTTTTTCTTCTGTTTTGTAGTGTGGGGCAAAAGAGTGTCTATTAAAAATCCTATATTTAATAACAAAATTGATAAGAAGATTTATCGTGAGAAGGGGGGCGAGCTTCCCTCTAACTAACAATGGTGTATTTTTGAGGCATTTTAGAACATCTCCTGTGAATGACTACTTACTTCAGTAACAAATTAAATCTATATCCCATGAAAAATATACAAAAATAACAGGCAGTATTACTATATATATATATATATATATATATATATATAAAGTATTGTCAAAGCACTGTATGAATATTAACATAAACTTAGATTATATTCAGGACATTGTAATGGACCAATCACTGTGTATTTTGAGACAAATTGTGATTGCGCAGCCTTGGCAGTGATTCAATTCAATTCAGTTTTATTTATATAGCGCCATATCATAACAAAGTTATCTCAGGGCACTTTATATTGATATATTGTATGTGCTGTCTTACTTCTTTCTAATCTGTGTATTTAATTAGGTTTAAGGCCAGGGTTTTATCTCCTTTTGTTTCTTGCAAAAGAAGACTGTTCTCACTGTGTTGTTTGTCTCCAAGGTCTGGCCAAACGTGTGGGTGCCAGACTTCTCCTGGCTTCTACTTCCGAGGTTTATGGAGGTAAGAAAGTTGCCTCACACTCATCTTCACATAACCAGATTGAGCTGGTGCTGACTCTGCTTTCCAATGACTGTGTGAGCAAATGGTTTAACTTACGACGGGAAACTCGATGGATGTGTAGTGACATGAGTGTGAGCAAAAACGTATTTCTGTGAACCATCCAGTAACCCTCAGTAAAATGCAGATTAGACTGCTGCAGCACACACACCAAGACACATTTTTTAGATTCAAAACACCACAACATGAATCTTTTTTGTGTCCAGTTTGGGTTTTGAAAACACTGATTATTTTACATGTGCTAAACCTTTCACTAACACGGCCAGTGTTTGCATTTCTGACACGATATTTTAGGAGGACCTGCTACATCTGGTTCTCTTTGTGATCGCGTTTTCTGTGTGCCATTGTCAGTCACACATGGACAGCTGCATAAGTGTAAAGTCATGATTTGTTTGAGGGTCTCAATTATGCTTAACCTTATTTAAATGCCCCCGAATCAATATCTACACTCAAACATGTCTGACAACACAAACTGAGATATTGATGCCAAGCAATCACAGAGAGAGTCAGAAGAGACAGAAAAGAGCTTTATCCTGAAAACCAATCATAGTATATCATTGAATCTAGTGTGGCAGGTCAGTGACCCTGTATTGCACCAGTTGAGTTGTTTTCTCTGTTTTATCTGTTTAGTGTTAAACGCAGCAGAATTTCTGGACAGACATGCAGTTAATATGTTCATATGTGTGTGTCATCCCTTAGCTTAAAAACGTTTCTAAAATGTTTGTGTTCCAGATCCAGAGGTACACCCACAAAATGAGGAGTACTGGGGGCATGTGAATCCAATTGGTCCTCGAGCATGCTATGATGAGGGGAAACGTGTAGCAGAGACCATGTGTTATGCCTACATGAAACAGGTATCATCACTGTCACTCTACAGTATGAATATGAAAAAATAACAGGCTTGAGAGAGGTGATTTGTTTTTGATTGACAGTCATTTTGAGTCCCTGTGTGATTTTCAGTCAGTAAAATACTTTGGCACAACACTACAAATCTACAAATGTAGCCATTAGCCAAAACCCCCAAATAACTTAAATACAGTTTAGTTTAGTGATCGCTGCTATACGATAAAATTATATTTTCTATATTATCTTTGTTGTATTTTAGTCATTAATCATTTCACACCATTTTACACCAAAGTTGTGGTCAATGTCTAGGATTTTTTTGATGATAATGAAAGAATAACAGCTTGCTCCACACAGTCATGTCCAAGTCTTGAAAAGAGCAGAATTTCTGTGTGTTAGGACTGGAAGCCGCCATCAGTATCTGAAGTGTATAGTGCACCCCTGCGTTTTTGTTCAATTGGCACAAAATGATTTTAAAATATATTATTTGATTTGTTTAGTCTTAGATCTTTACAATATTATCGATAAGAGAATATGTTTATTTTATCAGGATTATAAAATAGGTTGTGTAACCGTGCCCCTTATTTCACCAGGTCAACCAACAGTAATAAAAAAACCATTAATACGCTGTGTAGAGGCTGTTTTTGAGAGGATAGTTTGGTATCGTTAAAGACAAATCAGTGTATCTTGATTATAGGTCTGGGCTGAGTTTAATGAAGAAAAAAATCACAACATACTTGAAGCACAATATCAGTAAATCTCTTGAAACATTACATGTACGTTTTCTTAAACATCCAAATGATGTTAAGACTTTTTGATCTTTGATTTTTTCCCTGTTAAGACTTGATTGATGCCAGCCTTTGATGATCAGATATGATTGACTTCTCTTGCCTTTCCTCCAGGCAGGTGATATTTATTTATCTGCTCCTCCTCAGCTGCTCATTATTTTTTTCACACTCACTAGGGGGAATTCTTGGAAATGGACAGCTTTCAATATCCAACTGTCAGTCGTTTGTGCACAGGGACGAGAATATCACACATTACATCTATTGCTCAGTCATGTAATCGAAATTCATTAACATTTAAAACCTGATGAGTGTAGACTATGCAGTGGATGAAAAAGCATGTTTTACCTGCTCCTCAGACAGAAAGCAAATATTATAAAGATGGAAAACCGTGTATCTTCTATGTAGTTTCTGTAGTCTTCCGATTGCCAGTTGATATGATGCATTTAAATAACATTTTATTATGTACAAGGCAATCATACACAGCTATAATTAAAGCACTGTTTCATATTGAGGTGCCTCCTTCTCAGTTTTATTAAAAGTAGTGTAATGTGTAGGGATGAGTATCTTTGGGATTTTATCGATCCAGATTTTGCCTATTTTATAGATACTCCATAATTTTGTAAATTAATGACAGACATTTTCTGAAACCGTTATTTTTATTTCAGACAGAAATGGTAAAAATATATGTCTGGGGGTTTTGTTGCTGATTTATTACAAATAAACCATGTAACCACATTTTGTGACTATTTTTAGAGACAGTGGGACTAAAATGTGTAATTAAACACACAAGTGCTTCTTTATTTATTTTTGTGCCATGTGATCATCGCATCATCTTCCTAATTATGATAATATAATCAATGAACATCGCACAGATAAGTGTGCAGATGTTTTCCCATCATTATACATTGAATCTTAGCTCCAGCACCTCCAACATGTCTTTATGTGTTGAGAATGGGTCTTTACATACTCTTCTTAATTGACATTCACCAGGAGGGAGAGTGTTTGTGTGTGAGTGTGTGTATATGTGTTCGGTTGATCTAGTCGGGTGAATGGCTGTCTAGGTTACACATTGCAGGCATACAGGAAAAACAGTAAGCCTTTATGGCGAACTATGGAGCTGTTTTATAATATGATGAGTAACTGACAGATGACGGTGGTTGGATAACACATCATAAAAGTTAAATAAAAAGTTAAAAGGTTTGGGTGATTGACAGGTGTGCAGAGCCTTGTTTTATGTTCCCCTGCAGGTGATAAATAAATCCTGTATTGGACTACTTTGACATTAAAAGCATCTGATAAATATAAGTGACATAGGTAGTGTCTGGTATATTTTGATGGCCAGCAGCAGGAATTTCATACATGCTGCTAATATTTGATCATGAGGGGGCTGTGTTGGTGTGTGGGACACTGTAAGAATCAGCTCATTTATCTTGACTTTCAATAACTTATTTATTGTTATGTCAGCTAGATTAGCATTATACTGCCACTAGCTGCCATTTATGTGCACGAGTTATTAATTCATGCATACATATTATTTCAATTTTTACGAAATGCAGGATAATAAAACAAGTCAATCAGAATAAAGATAAAAAAAATCACACCAAGGAACAGCAAAGTTCCTAAATGACTAATGAGTCACCCACTTTCTTGTTTCTTTGCTCACAGGAAGGAGTAGAGGTGAGGGTGGCAAGAATCTTCAACACGTTTGGCTCCCGAATGCACATGAACGATGGACGTGTTGTCAGCAACTTCATCCTGCAGGCTCTACAGGGAGAACCTCTCACTGTACGCATTTTAAACTTTCTACTGATAATGTGCTTTCACCTCATTTATTAGTTGCTTGAGACAAACCTCTACTAGGCTCTTACTGAAGTACCCTCAGTGAGATGGTGATTGATTACCGCTGTATGCATCTTAAGTCTTACAAAATCTTATGAAAAACGTCGGCACTCTTCCGGACCTCCATCCAGATTAGAAACACTGAATTGAAAAAATTCAGTGTTCCTAAGGTCTGTTTAATATTGTGAGTTTATGAAATATTTTAGATATGGTTTAAGAGCAACTGAAAATACATTTGTAATTCAGTAGTGCTGTACATGACAAGTTTCCAATTTTTATTTAGATTTGGGTACAAGTAAAAACCCAAATTACACCTTTTGAGTTCTAATAATTTGAACATGATCATGGCAAAAATAATCAATTAGACTTGCTCATAATAAAAAAAAAACTTTGCAGTGTGCTCATTTTTCTACTAGTAGTAAGTATGTTGAGTAGAAACGTATTTTTTGACACATGGCAACACACATTCACCCTCAGTATGTGCATTATGCAGAAATGATAATCAGTTTTCTGTTGTTGTTCTAGGTGTATGGCACTGGTTCCCAAACAAGAGCCTTTCAGTATGTAAGGTAAGATTGTTTTGTACGTTCTTCTCTTCAATCTGTACCTAAATATTTTTCACGGAAAACTCTTGTAATCTACTAACTAATTAGGAAACAATAAAACAATACATTTAAGATGTAATTAAAAATGAATCGTGTTATGAATCAATTAAAAGTTTCATACCATTATACAGTAAATGTATTGTTAGTTGTTACTTAAAAAACTCTCTCCACTGAGACAGACCGCAGTGATTTTCTTTCTGGTGTTTAAAGTTTTCAAAAGGTATCTGTGGATGTTGTTGCTTTCATGGATTCGTGAATTTGGAATAAGGCGGAAGAGTACTGCTTTAAATTGGACTTTGAAGTTTATTATTAAATACCAACATGTGCACATCTTTCTACCTGGAAGAGAAATACGTGTATGTGGCATGTTAAATGAGTATTTATCAGTTAGTGTGCAGGTTATAATGAGATTAATTTGATCAGTTTGAAGAAGAGAGATCAGAGACAGAGCATTTGAAGCTCCCCTATCTCTTCAAAGCATTCACCAGATGCCCCGTATGACTTTAGAGTTGCGTGAACAGTTAAAGGACAAGGTCTTTGGGTAAACTCTCTGAAATCACTTGGATAACTCACATAATTTCCTTCATTACTAAAACGTTATGTTCAAAACGATTCAGATCTACATATACTAAAGCCCCCCCTCCACATTGTCATATCTGCTCTTTCAAGTCAAATTTTAATTATCATCTTCAGAGGCATTCTGTTTTAATGACTTTAAAGTAATTTGACCACATATAGTGCCCATAAATTGTATTCACTCACACATGGACTTCATTTTTGATGTCATTAGGATTTTATTTTCTTCTGACTGATGAACAGAAAAAAATACTTTAATATCAAAGTGAAAGCAAATCTCTGCAAATTAATTAACCACAAATAAAGGATGTTCAATGGTTTGTTTTTATGTATTGATGAATTAAATCTTATTATCCCTGTCCACCGTAGCTCAAAATGTCTGTACAGTAGTGAAACTGGGAGCCTTGATCAGTTGTGAGGGCCCAGTCGTATGTCTCTTTGGTTCATATGATGAGTTGTGCTTCCCCAAACCATTTCAAAACACAACACATAGACGGTGTGAGATTGGTGTGATATGAGGGGCTTCGTATAAAGAATTGGCTTCACCAAGGACGCCAGAGGAAGAAACATTCACTGAGCATAAAGAAATGTGGGTGGGTGTCACATCTTGATACGGATAACATCCAGGTTTCTTTGAGTTGGTGTGAATTGATACATTTAAAAGCAAATCTGTTTTGTGAGGCGGATAAGTGACTGATGTCAAAAACCCTCCAGAAATGTGTGAATTGCTCTTTAGACAGATGGCTGGATGTTGCTTTCCCTGGATTTTTGTGTCACATATTTTACACTTACTAAACGTCTAGTTTTTAGCAGAATGTTAAATGTTAAAATATTGCTGAGGTTCCTATTCTTCCTGTTATCTAGAAAATTACAGAAGCCATGGCTTTGCAGGAAACAGAGCCCAGCCCACGCAAAGGCTTTGGGTGCCGTTAAAAAAGGAGAGCAGACTAAGAAGACAAGTCTTAAATAAGACAAATACTAACAGTGAGACAAAGAACAATAATTGGGCTTGGGGTTATGGTTCTCTTAAAATAACCCTCAACATCTTTTAAAAAGGATTGGATTAGAAAATAAAATAAATATATGAATATAAATATAATAGGACCAACTTTAATTGAGAATTTGGTTCAAACACAATACAAACTTCACTTAATCGGCTAGCTGCTGTTGTCAAATGTATGTATGTCATCAGAATTACAGACAAATACTTTAATTGAATCAAATATTAAAATATCTTCAACATAATAAAACAAATCCATCATTAAGTTCAGTGAAAATGTGATTAGATTTTCAGGATTTAACCAGCAAAATGCATAATGAATTGAGTGAACTCAAAATTAAAATTGATGGAGCAGGGTCTTAACGACATTAGTATGCAGGTACATTGAAATGATGCTATGGGCAGTATGAAACCTTGATTTTGAGTCCGGACAAAACAATACTTGCATAAGATAATTTACTGTCTGCCACAGATAAAGGCGGGGAGTCACGGGAGAGAAGTGTAGAGCTGAAAGACAGAGAAATATAACACACAGGTCCCACACACTATCACTAGCTGGGGAAGTGTTAATAATGCATTGCAGCAGCTCCTTCTCTGAAGCCGTTCTCCTCATGAACAATAGACCATGTGTCGTATGTAGTAGTGTTTACAGTGACCTCACGTTTCTCCTCATGGTCACACTGTGTGTATTATCTGCTTTCGATATGAAACCTTTGTTAAGATACCTAGTGTTGCAGGGATATGTGGTATTATAAGTCTTGAAATACATGCATTCCTTCACTGTGTATGTGCTGTTCCATGTGTATGGTGTATGTGTTATCTCTCAGCCTGATTTTTAATTAGCCCTGGTGCCAATTCCATAAACCTCAAACGAGTTTCTGATTCTGTTAAATAGTCTTCCCCATTCAGAGTATTTCTGATCTCTCTTCTTTAGTGCAGCTGTTCTGCCACATGTGTAAGTAATGCTGAGAGAGGCAGAGTAATAATACGACAGGAAGAGCAACATTGTCTCAGGACATTATAGTCCTTTTATGCTGTCCTTCAGGGCCTGGTTTCCGCTCTTGTTATTTAATAGAAGTCCGCTGGGCTAGAAGAAATGCTGTGTATGTTTACTGTTATTGGTCAATGGTATTGACAAGTGAGGTATGTTGGCAAGAAACAGCTAATTCACACTTTATCTAGAACTAGGAGAGATCTGTTTTGTTTTTGTTTGCGTGGGTGTGTTGTTTACACACACATGCCCATATTTTCTCCAGCTAATCTGATGAAAAGTGAGTCAGTTATTTGCATAAATATATTGACCCCTCTGACCAGATGACGACATTACAGATCTGATCATGTACGACAATCATAACAATATTTAAAGCTAAAATCCATCAGTTTTAACTGTCCCTTTTGTATGATGGGGTATGGTTAAAAACAAATTTGTATTAAAAACATGTTTGCACTTGCGTATGTATGCATATATACAGTCTAATACAACAGACCTGCTTTAATTCCTATCTTTATGACGGTCATAATGTTCAGTTTTTGTTTATGATCATTTTGGAGGCTGTAGTTGAACTGTATTGAATTATTCAGAGAGGTGTTTCTGTTATTCAGTGTACTCTCATTGATGTAAATAGGATGGACAAAATACATCTCTCAGTATATCATGTACATATGCATGAATGCAAATTGGACATTTGGGAGAAAGTAGAGCTAACAGATGTGGATATGGTGCAGTGTTGGGGATTAGATTCTTATAGTAAATGTGCATCCACTATTCCCTGACCTGTGGTAGGTGAGGTAGCCCGTCATATCATTATCTCTGTTTGCATGTGCCTTCTAACGGCAATATCTAATGCATATTGACAGAATGGTACCAATGAATTGTGTGTGTATCTGTGCAGGTGATACAAGAGCTGGGAAAACAAGGCAAGAGGGAAAATTGAATTGGTCTTCATTTTGATTTCTCCACTAGGTTATAGTTACACCGTATATGTATAACAAGTCATTTATGCATTTTGGTTTGTAAACAAGAATGTGTAAAAACACAATTATGTTAATGGTTTTTCTTTATTTTTAGCCACGTCTACCACTTTGGTCCAGACTGAAATATCTCAACAGCTAGTGGATGGACAAACATTTATGTTCCCCAACGCATGACTCTTACTGACTGTGGTGATCCGACTTTTCCTGTAGCCACTTGAGGTTTACACTTTTGGTTTTTAGTGGCATGTCTTGACAACTATTGGGTGAATTGCCATGAAATTTACAGACCTTCATGTTCCCCCCAGGATGAATTGTCATAACTTTTGGTGATCCTCTGATTTTTCATCTAGAGCTGTCCTCATGTCAAAATTAAAATTTGTCCAAATACCTGCAAAACTGACATTAATGACATTCCCATCAGCCTCAGCTGTACTTTTTCTTCTAATTAGCAAATGTTGGCATGCTAAACTAAGATGGTGAACATGGAACATGCTCATTGTGAGCATGCTGATGTTAGCATTATAACTCAAGGCACTACTGTGCCTCAGTACAGCCACACAGAGCCGCTAGCATAGCTGTAGACTCTTAGTCCTGTTTGACTCTTTGTACTATTAAAAATGTATGCGCTGCATTCTGGTTCTGGTTTATATTAATTATTAATTTGTGGTGTCATGTAAGCCCAGGCGGACTAAGTATAGTAATAATAAAAAACCTTCAAATCTCTGTACAGACTATATGTTTTGTAATTGGCAACATTGAAAGAAGATTTAAGTGGGTTTATAATGTTGTGCATGATGTGCTGGCAGAAATGAGAAATGAACATTGTACATGCTGCAGCTGACGTGTTTCGCCTGGCCTTGGAACTTTTTGTTCCACTTTGATGACGTGCTAAGTAGAAAAGTAATATTGAAGCAATTATGGATCTGTTTTAGCTGAGATATTTCTATTTATGTTACACGTACAATGTACATAATGTTCTCATAAACAGATCTGCATGGAAGGTTCATACTCCTGCAGTGTCCCTCATGCAAAGCAAAGCTACAGAGTGGAATTTAAAAGAAGAAAATCCATTTCTAATGTCTCTGCATTTGTGTCTGATTTGTTCTCCAGCGATCTGGTGAACGGCCTGGTGTTGTTGATGAACAGTAACATCAGCAGTCCAGTCAATCTGGTGAGTTCATCACACCCCGCTGTGTTTCACAAATTGAAATAGAAAATGAATTCTGCATAAGCAGCAGACAGTTTACCTGTGAGTCAGTTTAAGTGTCTGTCTCTTGTTTGCACTGATGTGATGGAAGTTTATGAAATCTGTTTGCAGGGAAACCCAGAGGAACACACCATATTGGAGTTTGCGCGTCTCATCAAAAGTCTTGTTGGTAAGGCTTCAGATCGATCAAGATAGTTGTCATTCTGTGAGTCTCTGCAAACTCTTGACCCTTGCCGTCCCCCTCCCTCTCCAGTCAAGCCTTGCTTGCCTGCCTGCTTATCTCTTATTGTCCTTCTCCCACTTGTCCCACTCTCCTACTTGTCCTATTGTCTGTTTTGTCTTACCCATTCTTTCTTGAGGTGGAGTTAGGCTTCTGTGTCACGGTGGTCTTGGCATAGAAATTGATTTATTTTTCTTTGTAGGATTCAACCCCTTTATTGTTGCAGCAATGGATGTGTCTTCTATTATGAGGCCGTGCCATCAGTCATTGTGCTGCATACACAAAGTAATCATATTTTCATTATCCCATTCACTCTGATAGTGAGTAACAATGACTGCAAGGACAAAGTTTGCACTGGAAAGACTTTTCTAGATAACTAAATATGAATTTGTCTAGCAGCACTATAAAAGGAGAAGACTAAAGAGCCTTTTTTTCAATTTGCTTTATGTTGTTTTTTTACTATGAATCATCACTGACATCAGAAACATGCAGGAGAAAAAGCAAGAAGCCCAAGCTGACCAGTCACAGTTGTGGTGGTCTAATGTGGTATCTCCATAGCCAGAACAGGTACTTACATTTTTGAGGAGGTGCATGTCAGCTCCAGTATTAACTCTGGTTGAGTTACCACATCTACGCATGAAGCCACTTCAACACTCTGACACACGGAAGCATCAATCTGCCTTGACTCATCTCTCTCCTACAAGGCTGTTTTGTATGATCATCCGCAGGATTAAAAGTAGGAGTAAGGAGAAGAATAACAATATGTCCTTCTCTCTGTACACTCGTCACTGTCCATGAACACACACAGTGAGCCGAAGTCAGATCCAGTTCCTTCCAGAGGCCCAGGACGACCCGCAGAGGAGAAGACCCGACATCCGAAAAGCCAAGATGATGCTCGGCTGGGAGCCGGTGGTATGTTTGACACACGACAGACTCAGACAGTCAGCAAGACTTTTCTCAAATGCTCAAATGCTCACGCGCTGTCCTGTAAGCATACTGTAGACATAACTGTGAAACACAACTTTTACCCTCGCGTGGTGCAACGACGCTGCAGATCTGACAACCAGTTACATCAGTGCATCTAGCGGTGAGGTTGCAGATTGCAACCAACTGATAACCCCTCCACTCGCCCTCCCCTTCCAAGCGTGTAGGAGAGCCCTACGGTGGTACATTTTTGGTTTGTCCGTTCTGGGCTACTGTAGAAACATGGCGGTGCAACATGGTGGGCTCTGTGGAAGAGGACCCGCTCCCTCTGTAGATAGAAAGGTCTCGTTCTAAGGTAATGAAAACACAGATATTCTTATTTCAGGTGATTATACACTAAGGAAAACATACTTATAAATATTATATTCCATTTCTGCTAATAGATCCCCTAAATCTTTCACACTGGTCCTCTAAATTACAGGGGAAGCTCTGGGATACATGAGACAATTAATTCACAATTTACAAAGAATATCATTGGCTGACTAAATGACTAATAGCATGTTACACATTGTCCCGCTGTGTTTGGAGAGCAACCTCCATCAATATCTATAATAGCCTTATATATTTACAGTCAATATGTGACATATTATCTGATCAATGTATCAATATATGAATGTAGCTGCAATACCTAGTGCCATTTTCTTTTTGTTTTTACTTAATGGCAGTATTTTATACTTTATATTGTTGTGTTGTGTCTTGTGTTGGCAGGTACCCCTGGAGGAAGGCTTGAACAAAACCATCCAGTACTTCAGCAGGGAACTCGAGCACCAGGCCAACAACCAGTACATCCCCAAACCTAAAGCCGCCCGCATGAAGAAAGGAAGACCCAGACACAACTGAGGTCGGGTTTTCCACCACAGACTCTCCCAAAACACAGAAGGATGTTAAGACTCCTCAGAGGACCCTTGAAGAGCAACTCTCTGAAATACACTGTTGAATAGAGCACTCTGGGACATGGTGTTTTTTTTTGAGAAGTCTCTTAAAAAAAGATAGTGTTGCCTTGCGTTGGAGCTGCAGTGTGGGGTGAGGGCCTCCCTGCGGGAGCTTGCGTGTTGGATGGACAAGCCTGAATCAAAAACAGAAATTTGAGGCAGGAAATCTGAAACCAAGCCATTTGTGCTTTTGCTGTTTAAATCGCAGACATGATGATCATGAAAACCGCTCGTACTGTGCATCAGTGCTTTGTGATTATTTTATCATGGTGTTTTGTCTCCGGAGATGAGCTACCCGACTTTGTTTTTCAACTGGATGTTTTGTCCTCTTATCAGTGGTGTGCCAGCACCCTGTTGGCTGTTCAGGGCTGGATAAATCCTCTAGAAAGACTGTTACAGCATCATTACATGTTTATCAGGACATCATTGTGTTCTGCTTTGTGAAATCTCATGTCAGGATGTGCATTATCAATTTCAGATGAAGATGCTATTTTAATAAAATATTTCCAATATTTTGTGTATGATATAATTAGGGAAAATGATTGTGTTTGTGCGCGCGTGTGTGATTTGTTTCTACAATTGTTGTTCAGTGGAAGTGAAAAAGCAGGGGACTTGCTCAGTACGAGGCCACATCTTTATTTACGATAATCTAGTGATAAGAAAAGAGCCAAGACATCAGATTTGAACAGAATTTCATACAAATCAGCTGCCTCAAACTTTTACTAGTAGAGCAGAGGCGATGTTCAGTGAGAGCAAAAACACAATTCTGTGTGTTATTTCCATTTTTATAACTAATATGTTGGGATGGAGAGAAAGAGTTAAGGGTGGGTTATAGTGGTGGGTGTTACCAAACAAAGCAAAGAAGCCAGAGCAGCTGTGGAGTACTTTCATGTTGACAGCTGCACTGTAGAGAGAAAGAGGGGACTTACTGAGACAAGAAAAAAAACCTAACCCTTTGACCATTCACTGAAGCAGTGGCCTGTGTGTGTGTGTCAGAGAGAGAGAGACTGGAGTTAGTAGTAGTCATAGTTGACATTAGCGCCGTGTCTGTAAGAACCAGGGTAACGTGGGCCGATGGGGGAGTTTTCATCATAGTGGTGCTGACGGCCTTGGTCACTGGAGCGAGCTTGGTCCATCCAGTACGACAGGTCAGCCTCCAGCCTCTGGTGAGGGAAAAAAAAACACCACAGACGTGCCTCGTTAGGAAACTCAGCCTCAACAAATCTCAAGCTAATAGACACCGAGGCAGCTGATAAGGGGTCCACTGAGACTGTCAGCAGGCACAGCAAATGGTATACACACAAAGTGTCATGCATTGGGCTGTGATAAATACTGCTACACTGGCTGAAACGAAAATGCTGTCAGCTGTCAAAAAAAGTGGCGGTAGGGGGTTATTTTGTGCACTCTGCTCCCTTCTGGTCTTATTAAATGTTCCCGAAACTGGCGATGTAAGTGGGGTTATATTTGTGTGTGAGAGAGGGAATCCATGTATTGTCATTGTCATGTATTCAGTTCCACGTCTATTTATTCATTCAGCATGGTGAGGATAACTGCCTTTTGAAAAGACCATCTTTCAGACATCAGACCAGACTACAGCTTCCACTACCTTTGTCACTCCACATATCTGAGATATATAAAGATCCAGATTACTAAAGTTTTTATTGTCTGTTTTATCTGTTTGTGTTTCTTATTTTTGTTTTTTGCATGGTGTATCTTTTTAGCCAGGTTTAAAGCCCCTGAAAATCCAGAATCTTTCTCAATAAAATGAAATATTCATTCAAGAGCACAGAGAAAAAGGCACCGAAAGAAATATCAAATAACAAAAAGTGTTTCAACTTGAGCAGAAAATATTTCGTTTTTGTTTTATACTTTGGACCCCATTGCTCATAGTAAGAAGCTGACTAAGAAAATGTGTTTACAGGGCCTTTATTTGTTTTACAACTATACACAATATTGCACTTGCATCACCAAATGACTTCACTAAAGGGCCATTTAAAAGGTAATCCACTGATTTTTCATGTCAAAATGAACAAACTATTCATAGTTGGTACTACTCAGCTTGTGAAAAGTTGTATAATGTCCTCTGTGGCTCTGGAGAAATCAGAGAAAATTACTCTGACTTAGACAGACAGCCAGAAACATTACATTACATACATTACATAACTGTCCAACATAAGACACAACGTGCATTATGGGAAGTGTAGGATCCAGTGTATTTGCAGCTTGACCCATGCTACGGGCAAAAGTCTGAAATTGCCTCGATTTTGACTTTTCTTTTTTAATCCGTCTCTCCAAAGTCCCTCAACTTTATGGGAGTAAAACACTAAATCGCTGGAGTGGTCTTTTAAGGTAACATACAAATGATTCTTACAAAAATAATGGTAGCGTATAATTTGAGGAATTTCTGCTCAGTCTGCTGTTGAAAGAAGGCAAACTAAACATGAGTTCTGGGTAAGAGACACACTGGTAAGATTCATTTTGTGTTTCTGTTGTGTGTGTGTTCTTTTGTTCCTCAAAACCCCTATGTAGAGAGAGTCAGTTCTCAAAAGGTGGTAAATCTATGTGCTGTTTTTATTACGTGGATCTGTTTTGTTTTGCAGAACCCCTGGCATGTTGACAGCTCCACTGGAGATGGATTTCTATTTTTGTTGTGTTGAAAGACTTCAGAGAGTTCAGAGGAAACCCGAGCTCTCTTAGGACAGACACAACCCACCTGCTCGTCAAATCCCATGTACATGAACTGCATAATCCACTGCTGTACGTCTGGTCTACTGCGATCCCAAACGTTCCTCTTGGTTCTGCTCAGTTTTGCCAGGAACTCTTGAGCCTTGGAGGAAGGGAGGGCAACAGAGGACTTTGAGGGGGCAGTACCAGCTCCTGCCACTGGGTGGAAGCACAATAGGGCAAAAGAATGAAAAGGGCATTTTCAAAACACCTTTCACTGGAGTTGATCTTTGTATCAGCAGTATGATAATACTGTTAAGTAAAATGTTACCATCTTTTTTCCTTAAGATCTTGTGCAAGCTGCTGTCACTGGTTACATCTGTTAAGGAGAGTCAACAGAGCTAATGAGCTGCAGTATGAAACACCATTCTTCATGACAGGTGAGTTAGACTCTTGATAAATAATACAACACGATTGAATCTGCTGTCATTTCTAAACAGTCACACGCAATGTTTATGTTCAGTGTAAATTGTTGATTTTTAATGACCAGCCTTTAAGACCTTGTATAAGATGTTTAAGGCTACCCATACAGAGATGGCTCGTCAAACCTCTAGCTTCTTAGTCAAAGCTACATCAAAAAGGCATTTCTTTCCTGATCATTCTGCATGCACTGCAGCAGGTTTTCTGATTAGCTTCAGTCGTCACTTTTTCCACATGTCAGTTAACTAGTTTCATGGATGTTCTCAGTTTTCATAGATGCAAATGTCAAAGCGGAGCCTTGAGCGTGGTTAAAGGAGAAATTGCCAACACACACCCATTGAACCTGGTTAGTGGCCAATTTGTTTGTAAATATATTTTCTACCTTCCTGCTGCTCCTCTCTCCCACTGGAGCAATGGAGACAGACAAATGTGCACTAATGAGGTACCTCTCTGCACACAGCCAGTTCAGTCAGATTACCTTTTCCAATAATTGTAATGGCAGTTAACTGATCTCTCACTGCGCTGTGGACCCCTCACTACATCTGGGCCACGTTACCTTTACTCTCAGAGGGTTTAATTCATCTGTATTTCTGAAAAACTAAACCATGAAACTTTCTTTGCATCTTTATTAAGCTCTTCCCTCAGAATTCCATGTACCTAAGAATATGCAGAGAAATCCAATCCATATCTTCAGGTAGACTCTGTCTAGCTTGACTTGACTAGACTTGACTTGACTCTGTCTTGGCTTAAGCACAAAGCATTTGCACTGTGCAGTTAGAAGTGGGAGGGTACAGATGGAGAAAATCGCTTGCATGTGTTTTTTCCCCCAGTTTGTGTTGCAATATGAGCTACAAGCAATAAATTCCTGCAGAATTATTCTCATTCCTATAGCAGTCTGTCCACAACATGTACAGTGTGAGTCATTCTTTCCAGACCTTTTCCATGGGGTGCTTTTTAATCTTTTCTCCCACAGCCTCTTTATATCTGTAATAGTGCATTAATCAGCTTATCAGTGCATCTTAATGCATGCAATACAACATGCAACATGTGCTTTATAGTAACTAACAGGATAAAATGGCACTTTTCAAAAGGTAAAATCACTTTACTAGACTTTTCGTCTAGCGCCACATTAGTGGTTTTGAGTGAATTGTCTCAAGTATTTGATGGATTGCCGTGAAATCTGGTACAGATATCCTTTCACAGTTTCTTAAGGTATGTGAGTGACGGAAAGAGAGAAGAAGACTGTGACAGAGAAAATCGTCAGTCTGCAAACATTTTTAGAAAGGCTGCTTTTTCCTTTTCATGTTTTGTATGAACAAACATCCCCACACACTCTGACATGCAGTAATTCATCTTTTTAAGTGCTAGTGCTGTTAGAAACCCAACTACCACAGACATCTAGAAATAAATACTAGGCCAGATGGTGAAGGACAGACTGATGTGGACTGAAAAATGTGACATTTTAAAAGCAAGTCATAAGAAAAGCCGACGAAAAGAAGATGATTGAGCTCACCTCTAAGTGCAAACAGTGTCAGCAATACAACCAGCCCCATTAACCTAAAATAGAGCTGCTGTGATGCCATCTTCTCCCCGCTCAGAGTCTTCAAAGAGCTGCTTAAAGGCAACAACTGTGCATAAATGGCTGCACAAGTAGAGGGAAGAGTGGGCGGCAACCCAGACTTTCCAAGTGGAAATTGGCCTGTGGTGGTGGAATGTCGTTTATCTCCTCGCCTACAGAAGCAAAATTGCCACTGGGAGCTTTTTCTGCTCTTAAATGAATTATCACGTGTGTCCCAGGTATTTTTCCATATCCCATACAAACAGCACACAAGCAGCAGTGAGAGGGAAGAAAAAGCAGTTTTCCAATGTACCTTAATGTGGTTTGTCGTGCAGGTTTGCTCTATGAAAAGATATTCAGGATTTCAAAATATTGCAATTCCTGATGCAGGTTGCTACAGTACAAATGTGTTATAAAAACTACTGTTTTCACTTAACGAGAAAAATGATTGAACTGTCTGAGGTGAGTTTCTGGTAACTAAGTGTAAACTGTGCACAGTAATGCAAACTCGCAAATATTTTTATGTGTGTTGACAGTGTCTCTGTAATATTTAAAACAGCCGCTGTTTCTGACACTACACTAAAATAAGTAAGGAGAAATCTGGCAGTGGTAAGAGCTACTTTAAATTCATTTCAAAGGTAAGTCAGTGACCAACAGTGAAATACTTAAGTCAACATCAATCATTCAAACAGTATGAGAAGCAGAGTCTCATTATCAGCCAAGAGTGTAAAAAAGGCGTAATTCAGTTAACTACCGCAGGGACAATAAAGTGTGATGCTGCAGAGGAAATTAGCTGAATGCATGAATTTTAAATATTTCAGTCTAATTGGATGTATTGTTTTACACTTTAAGCTCCAGCTATAACTGTCTTGGTTTTTTAATTAACACCCTTCAGCCCAGGGATATACCACTGTTATCCACTTTCCCCAGTGTTTAATTTCAAAGTACACTTTATCCTGCCTTGATCATCCTTAGAACTGGGGTGTTGTAAAACAAACATCTCTCACATTTTTTTCAACTCCACTCTGTTCTCAGATAGTTGCACGTTTCCAGTAAAGATGGCACCCAGTCATTTGAAAGAAAATTGCTTGTCGAGTGCATAAGCCAAAAAAGTTTTCTTTCTTCCGCGTTTCCCGCTCAGCCCACAGACTTTACATTGGGATGATGTCATACACATAAAAATAGCTTTTTCTAGGCTCTGATAAAAGGTTTACAAATATAAAACGTCTATGGATTAAAAATGCATAATGCAAAGAGTAGGTGGTCTATAGGGAAAGTGCTTTTTGGGCCGCATTGGATTTCTTTTTTGTTGAAGTTCTGTGAGTGGCCACTGGGGCAAATTGACAGCCAGGCTGAGTGCCAGCGTATCCAGCTCTCTTAATACATCCATACTCAATATATAGGCTATCTAAAGTTTGCTAACATTAGCTGCCAGAAGCTACTGGTCATACCAGACCAAGTAACACTGTAGTTGCAAAACCACTGAGTGCATTAAATTGAGCAAGAGTGCGTTTTATTTCTTATAAATTCAACTTTTCATTTGTAAGGGGAAGATTGTGTTATGTTGTTTGTCGAAAGTTCCATAGTCTCACTTTGATGACTGCTGACTGGCGTGACTGTGTTTAACAGTCAGCAATTCCCTGCAGAGCAACTGTGCATACTGTAATCACAATCTGATACCAGATTGAGTGATGAACTGTTACTTTATAGAGGTTTCATTCTGAAATTCTCACTGGACTGGGCTTGAACTTGTAATATGATGAGTGTGTGTGTGTGTGTCGGAGAGGGAAACTACAAACAGCCTCTCCTTGTTTCTCACAGGTATAGCTGGAATGCAGGAAACCCAGGAGCTGGCAGACGATTTCACTACTTTCATGATGGATTTGGAAAGAAGGTGAAGTGAGCGACAAAACAAAAGAGGGAAAGAGGGGGAAGGTGGAAGACCTTACTTGTTGAACAGAGTGAGGATGAATATGTTTACGAGCTCCTGCTTTCCTTACTTCATCGTTCAGCCTCTGCCAAAAGTGGCTACAACCTTTTTCTGAAACCTGCGTTTGGCCGGTGTGCCCTCTCACACACAAGCAGAATTCAGCTGCACACTCACACTGGGCTTTGGAAAGAAAAGAGGTCAGCTCATTCTGAAGTGAACTGAAGTCATGGCTGGTGTGAAGGGCACAATCCCCCGCTCTGAGTGCAGACATGCCTATAGACATGATTTCCCCTGTGTTTTTATTCATATCAGATACGTCTGAGAAGGAAAGCAAAGGCTCACTGTCCTCCGGCACATATTTTCATTGCAGTTGAAAAACAAAAATACTAAAGGAAAAGCAGATGTCTGTGGATTTATGACATACGAATACAGATTTTCTGAGCTTGAGGTTCAAAAATCTTTTCTTGAAAGCCCAAAAACAAATTCTGGATGCAGACACACACACACACACTGATCACTCATGTTTACCTCAGGTGCCATTTGTAATGCTCAGCCGTGGAGCAGATTGGAGCGAGAGAGGTGAAGGAGAACGAGGGATGAAAGACCAGAGGGGCGGAGAGAACATGGCGTTTCTAACGCCCATCCAAATGTACCACACACTGAGGGCAAAGCGCAAAGCATTGGGACACAATGACTCATATGATCCAGGTACATAGATTTTTTTCATCTGCCTACAAAACCGTGAAATGAGCATCTCTGCATCAGAGCATTCTTGGACGAAGATGAAGCAGAATAAGGTAATCCTCTCATATGTCAATGTGTTTGTTGGCCCAGGGATTTGGAATTGAAGCATCGTAAGGTCAGAAATATACATTGAACTTTGCCCTAAAACACACCTTCACTCCTGTCTAACTCTTTGTCTCCGCTTCCATCTTCCCTTCCCAGTTCTCCTCACGCTTGACTTGACAGTCTGAGTGTTGTGACCTTAGTCGGATTGACTTTTATTGTCTGACACTTTTGCACACAGACAACCCAGATGCCCCTCAAAGCTCACACAACCACTCTTCACTGAAATGACAAATCCCAAAGTAAAAAACAGACTGCAATGAAAGCCTTTTATTACCTAGATGTGCGCATGTGAATTTTTCAACTTCAAATTTCCATTTAACCCTAATGTTCTGTTCAAGACGCTCTTTAACAGCTCAACAAAACACAGTTAACATTGTTTTATCACCTCAACATTTCACTTTTCTTAATTTTATGAGAATCGCTTATAAACAGGATTTTGAACTGGTGACATGTTTTAGAAGTCTGCTGCAGAAAATGATGCATTTCTTCTCTTTGGAGTCTCAGATCCTAAAGTAAAAGTGCCAATACAACAATGTAAAAATACTCCATTGCAAGAAAAAGTCCTTCATTCGAAATCCTACTTGAGTAAAGGTACAGAAGTATTATCAGCAACATACAGTCAGTTGCCAGTTTATTAGGTACAGCTAGCTAACTCTAATGCAGTCTAACACAACAGTCCAGCAATAAATCTTCCCTCCATGAAGGTAATAAGGTTCGGTTTTTGATGAAACTGTTTTAGAGGTGTTGACTCAACTTCATGATCATTGTGGAGGATGCAGTTTGTGGTGCTGTTGAACTGTATTGCGTTATACAAAGGGGTATTTCTGTTATTTAGCCTACACTCATTGATATAAATGTGGTGGACAAAATAATAGAAACACCTATCTCCTATAACCCTATACAATTCAGCAGCACCACAAACTACATCTTCCAAAAAGACCATACAGTTGATTTAACATTTCTCTGAAACAGAAGAAAACAGCAATGTTTAGCTAGGTGTACCCCAGACATAAAACATGGTTAAATACAGTGGATTTTTGATTGGTGTAGACAGTAGTTTTTATTCAGAACTACACCTCCCAAATCCTAAATAAGTGTATTTGGATTTCTGTTTTATTTAACAGTTTCGATAGTCTAATTGACCCCAAACACACTGTTTGGCAAAAAAAGGCATAAATAATTGTTTATACATAACCCATTAAACATTTCCTTATTTGGTGTAATAACAGTGCTTTATGGTCACTTCTATATTTTGCTACCTTCATCAAATGTGCAAGCCCAGTTTGTGGCAAAGGGAAGGGATACCACGTCAATACTTTTCTCCATATTGGGTTTTAAAAAGGTCAGAAGCAAGGAAAAATAAATATTTGATAGGGAAAACAAATGGAAAAAGCTTTGCAATCGTTGCTATTTTTATACATACAAAAGTCAATATTAACAAAATATAATATAAGTCTCCAAGCTGCTATTGATCGTCTGAACTGTAAACATCTAAACACACTAAACAAGGTGACTTCTGCTCGCCCTCAGACTCTTACATCTCTCATCCACACTCTGCCTCACTTCTCAGGTTGAGGGTCGGACTCGGGACTATCGTAGCCCAGCTCGCTGCCGATGGGGAAGTGGGCCCAGAATGTACGAGCCAGGTCCTGCATCCCTTCGTGAGCTGCCTGGGCTCGTAGCTCCTCCAACCACCCGAAAAAGTCTGACGACCACAGGCCCCAGTAGGGTAGGCTTCGTTTCTCCCTCTCCTCCCTCCTGCCGGCTGCATCGCTCTCCTCTGCTCCTGTCAGAGAAGACAGAAACAGGTGTGAATATTATTTTACACCTGGTCCGTCATGTCAGAATTACTGTAAATCGCAAGGTGAAGTCCATTCACATGTATTGCAGTATATGAGCTGCTGACATACCTGTAGGAGGCAGGAAGCCGAGCAGAAGGAAATAGAGCAGCACAGACGCATGCAGAGCACGCATGCTTTCAATAACTGAAAGACGGATCACAAAAGGCTTCACCTGAAAAATAATAATTCTGTTCAGCAGTTTCTGCAAGAGAAGTAAGTGTGTGTGTGTGTGAATTCAGGAGCATAAAGAGCATCTCAGCAACTCCAGAATAGAGCTGAACGATATGCAATTTATAGGATAGGTAATTTTTGCATTTAATTTTCACTGAAAACATTTTTTTGATAATATTTAGATTAATTGTTCAGCCTTACTGTATTCATACAGAAGAAAAAAAAAAAACTTAATCAAATATCATCTTCAGTCTTGTCTTACCTGATCAGCAGGAGATTGTGCTCGTGGTCCTGTCCCTCGTCCTTCTCTCTCAGAGTGATCTCAGGGTGACGACTGCATCTCGATTAGAAGCTGACAGTTAAGGCGGACATGTTTGTTTTTCACATTTTGAAAAATCTTTACACCTGCCTGTCTCCAAAGGACGTCAGAGAGCCTCTTTCACACCTCTCCTGTCCATTTGCTTTGTATAGAGGAGTATAACCACACGCTTTCTGGTGTAAAAATGTCCTAATGTGTTGTTGAGAGGTCATATCTGGATCCAGCCGCCGGCCCATCTCTCATATTAATGATAAAGACTCTCTCATTATTTTTACTACAGTATATATTTAACTATGATGTTGTCACAACCATCAACAGCTCAGTGTGAGATTTTTGGCCTTGAGCTGTTGGATTAATTTGTATTTTTTTTCAAGGTGAAAAGAGGAGAGGAAAGCAAAGGGAAACAGTGGATGAAAAGAAGCATGTACCAGACATTTTTCACACCTGGTATCCAGACAGACTGTACCAACATTCAGCCACAGGGTGTAAAGTTAGCTGACAGTTTTGGGTTTTTTTTCCAGACCATCCATTTATCTGGATGTTTGTTTCTCTCTGAGGACACCGGCAGAGAGAGGAGGGGTCATGACTGAAACCATGCTGTGTCTTTCTGTTGTTTGTCAGAGGAAGAGTTGCAGTGCTCTGACTGAGGACAAGCCTCACAGACGTGGTTACTGTCTACTGCAGATCGATCTTTGCCGGTGAAAGTCTAATGGACATAGTTGGTGTTATTCTATATTGTCAAGAAATCCCATTCAAAGACCAAAACCAACAATGTGTTAGTCTGTCTCTCAGTACTTTCCAACCCTGTCTGTTGCACTCTGTAGCCCCAAAGCCATTCTTTCTTACTGAAGAAATACGTCTTTAAAAATGGCTCACAAATATATAGTTTCATTTTTCTTTAAAAAAGCTAAATAAATTACTAAAACAGCTGGGCACTGTAGCTTTTCGACAAATGCTAGTCAAACAGGAGTAAACAGTGCATTTGTTGGAGACGTTTGTTGATTTTAAGCCTCAGATTAATACAATTTATCTTTATTTGACCTTTATTCAACCAGGAAAGCCTCACCAAAATCAAAAATCTCTTTTTCAAGAGTGCCCTGGCCAAGATGGGCAGTATTAACAGTAGGTTACAGACAAATAACATAACAGATGACACAAAATATGCCAATATTTCATCCTAAAAACAACTTTAATGGCACCCTAAAATAAAATAAGATGTGTGTATAACCCTACAAATAAACAAGGCTAATCTAAATCATTAACTTAATGAATTACAGAATAGCGCCAGAAGAGAGAGCACGCAGTTCCTGCAGCGATTTCTTCAATTCACAGAGAGATTTCATTTTGCAGTTTAGATTAGAATAGATCTGATTGTTGAAGGTTCCAGGCAGAGGGGGCAGCATACATAAAAGGTATTTTCAGTCAGGTACTGTTAATAAAAATGAGTCCTGAAGAGGGAAAAGAGCTGTTTACATATTTCTGTTGAATATATTTTCAGAGATAAAGTGGCTGTAGTGGCTTTACAGATAAATGTATGCCAGCCGACCCCAGTGTGCAGTGTACAGTGATGTGTAGGAGCCTGACTGTGATAAATCTTATCCTACTGTAAGCATGTAAGCAATGAGATGTACAGTAAATTCTCAGAGTCAAGCAAAGGCAAAAAAAAAGTGGCTGGAACAAGCCTCTAAGAGGAGACGCAGGCCAAAATAAAAATGCGAGCTACTGAATATGGAGTTTAAATGAAAGAGAGTTATCCATAATTCATCTGAATATATATATATATATATGAAGGAGAATACTTCATAGTTTTCCCATGTTCTGTAGCAATAATTGCTGTAAAAAGAATTGTAAATAACATAACTATAGTTTCCTCCATATTCATGACAAGCTTTTAAACCAGGCAGAGGTTTTTGGACAATGTTAAAAGCAAGTTGAAGCTGTGAGAGAGCCTGAAATTGTGTGAGCACAGCGGAATAAATAACCGTGGCATCAGTGGGCATTTGCCTCAGGAAGATTTTGGTACTCTAGTGACTTTTTACAGAGCAGGACGGTGTGTGAGTGTGTATATGCGCGTGCGTGCGCTCTCAACTCAAAATAAACTACACTTTGTATTTTCTTTTTGAACTTTAATTTTTTATTCGTTTTTGAAAGGCTTGGTTACATGGCATACATATATTATTGTTTTCAGAATACAGGAACACGTGGCACATTTTTTACATTATGGAGGCAGACACATAAATCCAGAAAAAAGTAAACAAATAAATGAATAAATCCAGAAGGAAAAAAAAACACAGGGAAAACATGTCATACAGATATCTTGAGTCATCACATATCACATATTCACAGAGAATATATCTATCTGATATCTATTTAGACCTATCTTCCATTTTAATGTATGCCCAGAAACCTCCTGATCGCCACTAATTCTACTAAGCATACATTCGTAAAATGCTGTTTCCACCATTGCACTAACCCATTATTTTCTTTTCTTTCAGTCCTGGAGCCTTTGTTTTCTTCCAGTGTCTTAAAATAACTTGACAAACTGTTATTATACCCACAATAATAACAGAAAATGCACACTTGGATGTGCTTGGTATGTGGGACCGATCCCTCAGCAAACATAACTTTGGACTTAAAGGGATTTCTGATTGTGTAATGGTTTCCAACCTTTTTGACTTGTAGCACCTTAAAACAACTCAGTGTCTACTTGTCACAGGTGATATCCTCAGTGTGAACATGTGTGGTGAGCAGGTGGACCAAAGTTTGAGTTTTCCTTCTCAGATTGTTTCATTTGAATGATTTTTGGAGAGCTTAAGGGGTAAAGGTATCCAGTATTGATTGTCCAGAAGAAAGCAAAAAAAAAAAGAAAAAAAGAAATCTGAATAGATAAACACAATTTGGTTTAACAGAAATATAACTATTTTGATAATCGATTTATCGTTTAAGTAATTTTTTAAGCAAAAATGCCAAAGTTTGATGGTCCCAGGTTCTCAAAGGTGAGAATTATATAACTATATATTAATTGAGTAATGGAGAAAATAATCTTCACGTTAATCGATAATGAAAATAATCAATAGGTGCAGCCCTACAGAGGAATAAGCATTGACTGCACAGGAAATACTTTACTTTAGACAGTTTTGGTCTTTTTTTATGAGATTTGTTAACAATAAGAAAAGTACAGAACATCTCCAGCCTTATTCTTGAAGCGAGAAGCATGCTGTGGTCCAGAGAAGATGAAGTTTGTACAAATGTTAAGGAAAAGACAAGATAAAAGCATTTCCATCAGTATACGATGTACGTAGGAGCACACTGACTGATTGAATGTATGACGTAGCTGAGCCTTTAAATGAGAAAATAACAGGGACTGAATAAGCAGGATAGAGGTCTGAGGAGAAGAAATGCAAAGAGCAAGACGGAGGAACCATTATCTTGTCAGTACAGGTTTGCAGTTAAAGTTGTTCAATTAACAAGGCCTTATACATTCTGCTGTCAGTATACTCTACATCCACTTAGTGTAATCTGTCATTATTTCTGTTTGTTATTTTTTTCTGGGCAGTCTCTCTCTTTTGGCCCCCGCCTTCCTTCTGAAATTACCGCCTTTGTCTTGTTGCACTACACAACACCACTCTTCCACTCTTCCACTCATTGTAAACACTACTGACCTTTGCCCTTCCTACGTTCTTCTGTGAGGTTTCTCAATTTGTTCCCAGCCTTGAGCCAGATGGTGACAAATAGGGGCTCATCTGGCATGTATATATATGCATGTATATGTATTATACATACATTTTTTTGGTAGTTGTTTGGTTGTTTCTACACTGATTAGATTAGATTAGATTAGATTCAACTTTATTGTCATTGCACATGTCACAGGTACAAGGCAACGAAATGCAGATAGTATCTAACCAGAAGTGCATAAGCAGTAGAATAACATAATGAATATAAATATACAGGGTACATGAATATTTACAGTATATACAGAAAGTATACATAAAGTGCAGAATGTGCGGTTTGAATGTACAGTTGTGCAATGGTATTATTTAGTGCAAGCAGATTAAAAAAAAAAAAAAAAAGAGCTCATTGGAAACTTTTCTACTCAAACAGTATGAAGCCAAAAACATCTAATGTAAGCACATAATCCCACTGCCCCTTCAGGAATTTGAATTCATTGGTAACCAAGCAAACTGATGTTGTGCTTTTATTTTTATTTTTTTGGTCAATATCTCTTGTAGGCTTAAAATGTGAATATTGAAAACATGAACAGCTGTCTGGTGACAATGCAAGAAGCCCACTACTGCCATCATGTGGAAATGTAAAGGTACTGCAGCACACATTTCAGTGACAGTTTTGCAAGGTCAAAATATTTTCTCCTCTGTTGTTGAATATCTTTTTAAAATCACCATAACAAATATTGCTATCCTGTATTATTATTCCTGTGACAGGTGGACATCCCTCTGTAAACAGCATTTGGTCCAAAACACAGAGTAATTGAACTTCATCTTCATCTAAAAAAGGTAATGCAATAACTTCTTAAATATAGTACACAAACCGCAGTACTGTGTGGTCTGCTGAGATGTTTCAGTTATCACTCTCACACAGAGATATGAAATCTCAACTGTTGGCAGCTCGGTGCCATGAACGCTGAGGCAGATGGTGGTTTAATCGTGACTGACGCAGACACAAACACTCCTCTCAGGTGACCTCAAACATCAGCCAGACTCTGGTTACACCAGCTGACAGATACAGTGTGGAGGGGACTTGATCGCCCTGATGGGACTTTTTGATGGGTGACAGAGTTTGTACACAGTGGCTCGACAAATTCTCAGATCATTCCCTTAATTAAAAACCACAATGTAAAAACACAGCAGTGCCCTGAAGTATTCACAACCAGATTTAGGTTACTAAAAAGTAAAAGTCATAATTTAAAAAGAATGCCACCTTTTAACTCTGTTATACATTAATGTATAAATAGCATTTTAATGTTTTAGCTTGTTCAGGCCATATCAAGTCAACTACATTATACTTTTTGGCAGGTTTTATTTTAGTAATTCATTATATGTGTAAGTTTGTCATTTTCTTTCATTCAAAACCTAATTCTGCAAAGTAACTAATCATTGGTAAACCATTTTATATACAGTAAAAGACAGATAAAAGAAAAATAGAATACATAACTTCAATTTCAATCCTGTTTGGTATTTGGGTAACACTTATTTTGTACATTTGGAATACTGATTAGGATGACAGATTGTGCAGCTGTAGCTCAGGTGGTGGAGTGTGTTGGCCATTAAACGTAGGGTTGATCATTCAATCTGTGGCTCCTCCTGTCCACTTGTCAAGGTGTCCTTGAGCGAGACACTGAACCCCAAATTGCTTCTGACGTGTTTTGTATATCTGGATAAAAATTTAACACACTTAGGACAAAAGCATCCTCCAAAATGTGAATGTAATGTAAACACTGTGGCTTTACTTTGTTGAAGACTTTTAAGTCTGCCAGTCCAGGTATAGGAGGGAGGCTATAGCCTGACAGGCTCAGGGAACAAATGTCCTCTTTACTGCCCCCAGATGAGTATAAGCCTTTTCAAGTTATTTAAACAATAACCAGCAGGATAGTAAAGATAAAGCAACCAATCACACATTTCACATGTAATTGTAGTATTCTTCAAAAAATTTTATTGAACAAAAGTATTTCAATTCTCATCACGTTGTCGGTGATACAGTACCATAGTTTGATGATTCATATATGCACCTCATCTTATTTTGAATATATACATACAGTGGAGACAAGAATTAAATAACAATGCTCAATAACATTCAGATATATCATATAAAAGCTGAGGACCCCAACAACACTTCCATTGGTGAACAAATGCGCATAGCAAAAGGAAATAAACAAGGAAACTGTTTGGTAAAACTAGAATTTTTCTCATTACAAACCAGATGACTGTATATTTGGTTTCTTGACAGTAAAAGACTTTAATTATAAATCGACCGTTAATTATAAATTGATTCGTTAAGCCCCGCCCCCCTAAGTTACTGTTGCTACGCCTGTCCAACGTTCCGTTCTTGCACAGCACAGTTTAAAATGATGAATGCAGCTTTAACACTCAAAATTTACATTTATTTTTTTAAACGGTGGGTTCTTGATTCCAGGCAGAGTCAGACAAAAGCAGATTTCTCATTTCTAGCCGGCAGATTTTATTAGCTGTAGCTAACTAGCTGGCTAATTAATGACGGGCTCTTTGGCCTCGGAAGTGACGTGGAACTACTGTAGGTAGTAGTAAGCTAGTTAGCCGGGCATGCTAACGATTACATTAGAGCTGATAAACACTGTAATCCATTCCTTATACTTTTACTGAAGCGGTGGGTTTTGGAAAGGCTTGGGGAAAAAAACACTTTTCCCCCAAACCTCTTGCATTAAATGACTAGTAGACAGACGTGCCGTGCCTAGTTACAGTTGCTAAGCTATGATTGGACAATCGCGTTCGGGGGAGGGCTTTAGCAAACTGTTATTAGCTGCTGCCTCGCGAGTCTGTTGGGACTGGTTTCATGAATAAGTAGCTAACAAGTATTTCCAGATCATTTGTTGACCTATGAATGATAATTTGTGATTTATAAGTGTAGAGCTTAGGGCCACCCCTTCTTAGTTAATTTACTTTTGGGGTCTCAGTCAATCACTAAATTGTAGTTTTCTGTGTATGATACTTTTCCTGCAAGAATCACAAAGATATACTCATCTTTGACAAATACTATGTCAGTGGAGGTACTACTTTTATAACTGCACTGATTCGCAGGAGCTGGAACAGATAGTGTAATTACTCAAAAGTGTTACCAAAAAGGTTTTTATTATTCTTCAGTCAGTATCCTCATGTGGCTACAGACACATACTGGAGAACAGAACAGGAACTTGTTCAGTGTGACACAATATAAAGCATGAGCATAGAGCTATGAATGAATGCCAAGTATAGTGAGTGCAGTGCAGACCTGGAGCCAGTAGTATGGGTACAGGGTGGCACATTTGGTTACATTGATAAACATTCAAACTCTACAGGAAATCAGAGTTCTCCCCTATTGCATTAATGCTCCCCCACTGCCTTTTAGAAATATTACAGGAAGTATTGTATCCAGATTTTCAATAATATCACTACGACTTACGGCTGGGTCTGTAGAGACAGAAATGAGGAATTTGAAAAAGTGACAGAAGACACAAGTTCAAATGGAGAGAGAAATCATGTAGAGGAATGGCGAAAATTAGGATGAAAAAGGCAAGAGTGATTCTGGTCACTTTGTGAAGTCATTGTATGAAAGAGCCATGATTCAAACCTCCAGAGAGGAATTTAAATTAGCTTAAAACAAAAAAACTTAACTCAGGAAAAAGCATTTCTTTTAAAAATAAATGAACTAAATAAAACTGACCAGAAATTTGACAGGAAAACACCAGAGTAAGGTCCCTCAGAGGTTCGAGTCTTCTATCTTTGAACGGTTATGTGTCTGTCCTCGTGTGTGGATTAAGAGCAATGGTGTAACCTACAATGTGCGTGGTAGTAAATGGACATTATGTATGACATCAGAAGGAGAGCTCAACCCCCAAACAAGGCCTCAGGCGTTCTGTTAGCAGCAGATATGGTCACTGCAAATGTTAGCACATCCAAGAGACAGAGGCTTATTATGCACTGTGCTGTACACAAAGCATGCAGCTGGGTATTTCCTGACACAGTGCTCGCCATCTTGGGTTTAACTGCTCAGTTGTTTCACCTGATCACCACTGGAGGGCGACAGACTTAAAAACTTAGAGGAGTGACTGAGGATCTGGATGTAGCACAGACGCCACAGCGAGAGGGTCCAGAGCTAAGGCTTGAGTTAAGACAGTTAGGGAGTGGCATTAGTATTATGTGTGTATAGTGTGCATGAAGAGTGTGTGTGTGTGAGATCCAGTGTAGGTGTGAGGATGTGTGAATCACAGCATCGCTTTGACCAGGTACAGCTTCTCTCCATGTTCGCTGGTGAAGATGGGGGCTTTCTTGTAGTGCTCCACTAGTTCATCCATGGAGCTGAACCTGCGCTGGCCGATACAATACACTCCGTCTGCCTGCTGCACTTTAAAGTGCTTATTCTTACCGGCCGCCTTCAGAGACACAGAGAAATCATTGGGCTGAAAAATAAAGAGGGAGAAGGTTGTTGATATGGTTAGACATACAGGGGAGAGTGACAGAAAAACACATGCAATGAAACTTAAAGACAGACTGCTTCACTCCAGCAGGTGGCAGTGTATTCTCACGTTTAAAGATCTGGGCCCACATTTATCAAACTGCTATATGTGAAACTTTGGACTTAAAAGATACAGTTTAAAACCTTTCCCTACTCCAAAACCTAAAAATAACAGCTTATAAAATGCCTTTTAGGCCTCAGGGGTCTCCTTAAAGGTTCCTTATGGAGTTTTAGACCTCTCGTAGAGCTGTTTTTCCATGAGTAGGCCCTCCTATTGTTTATCTACCAATGGTTTCACACTATTCCACTGATTATTCCACTGATTAACAGGTGGCGGTAACACGCCAACATATGCAGCAATGCGCCAACAAATGTAGTGAAGAAGAAGCTAGCTGGTTAACATTGGTTTTACACAATGCTGGATTTAAAATACTTTAAAAATCTGCTTAGCACTTGACTCGTTTGTCAGACTTCAAGGAAACACACAATGCACTTTGGTGAGTAACACTGAATATAAACCCAACTTTTGTTTTTTTACAAGAAAACTCCACAGGGGCCCTTTAGGTGGGTTAAGAGTGCACTCTGGATGGCTGAAGCACAGGGACAGAGGTGAGCACCTTCTGCGACATGTTTCTGAATGACTTTACAATTCAGCATTGGTCATGATAAGAAATCTGGAGCAACATGTATCATTCAGTATAGGGTAGTAAATATTTGCAGCTGCTGCTTTCTTGTAAACTCCAAATGCACATTTGATCGGATGTTATACTACTTTTTATTGTTTATTTTGGATTTTGGACTTTCCATGCACTTATTTTCCTTATAATAAGCTTTCTCTGATGCTCCTTCATCTACTGTACCACCAGCAGATTTTCCTACCTGCTCCAGTTTAATTTTCTTTTTGCTTCAATTTCAGCCAATTTTCTATTATTTCATCACAATTTATATATTAGATTGTTGTTGATTTCACATGTTAATTGCTAGTGGTGATATACAAATAATAACTAAAACAAATATTGAAACCATACGTGTTTTGGCTGTATAGAATCACCAAGAAAATTTAAGGATTTTGCCCTATTGATTGAGTGATCAATAGGGCAGATGTAGGTTTAATTCTTGTGTCTGATTGGCTCTTCCAGCCCTGAGCATATATGCGAATAATCACTTAAAAGCTGCTCTTAAAGGTTACTCTTGACACTTCGTTGTAAGTAGGAATGAGTCTTGATAAATGTGTAATTTTCTTCACTTTTAGCAAACATTTTTACTTCTAAGTTGGCTCTTACAATAATAAATAATAATAATAATAATAATAATCAATCATCATCATCATCATCATCATCATCATCATAATAATAATAATCATCATAATAATAATAATCATCATAATAATAATAATCATCATAATAATTTCTTAAATCTCTTCTTCCTCATTTGAGTTTCTCCCAGCCGTCCTAATCTGCCATGACTTCACCCCACTGACTCACCGATGACTCGCTGTCTCGTATGAGGAAGTCGCCCTCCTCTCCTCTCTCGTTGAGTATACACTCGGCCTGGTGTCGGGTGATGTTGCCATAGTACCAGTCCCTCCCAGCGAACTTCCCTGAGTGCGCCGGTGCCACGGAGCGGTTCTGCGGGGAGCTCGACGTAGAGGAGGGCGGGCCGGGCCGCTCGTCCAGCACCATCACATAGTTTTTAGGTACCAGGCCCACTATGCCACGTGAGTTCTTACACCGCCACCACTCCGGGTCGTTCTCAGGCTTCTCCACCACCTCCATGACCTCTCCCTTCTCAAAGTTCAGCTCCTCCTCTGTCACCGAGCTGAAGGGGTAGAGTGTTTGAACCAAGTGGAGCACTTCATCGCGGCCACCTGCACGCCCGTTGGCCAACAAAGTCCCTTGAGAGCTTCCATGGTAGCCCTGTGAGGAATCTCCCTCCCCTCTGTCATCCGCCCCTCCGAGCTCCTCCTGGACATAATTGGAGGGAAACCAGCCCACGCGGCCCGCCTGACTCCCTCGCCACCAGCCGTCACTACACTTCTCCATCACGATGACCCTGGAGCCTTTGACCAGGGTCAGCTCATCTTCTCTCTCTGCTGTGTAGGCAAACTTGACCACAGCGGGGACGTTGAGGTCATAGATTCTTTCAGCAGCGCCTCCTCCCATCCCTCCGCCCCCGCTGCCATTGGAGGGGTACTCTGTGTCCGAGCTTGGCGTTGGGGAGGCATCACGTGCGCTTGTCTTCCTCTTAGTTTTTCCCAAACCTGAAGCATGAACAGAAACAAAAGAGATTGGTCACACAGATAGAAAACCAGATTTCTTTTCTTTAAACCTGCATTCATTATTTTTTTGGCCACAACTGTTAACACAACATTGACATATTATCACTTTATAAAGTTGATATGGCAAAACGTGTTACAAACAGTTGCTTATTTACACATCCAGCAGACATGGAGCCACATTACCATTCATTTAGAACCATGTTTGTATCCAATGAATGAATGAATATAAGTCCAATATACTCTCTTTTCAGCTCTGTTTTGGTCTCCTAAATGCTCCATTGCTGCCTGCTGTGTCTGTAAACAACAGCAATAAAAACAGTGAGAGTGAACCAAAATCAGCTAAAATCAAAACAACAAACTAAAATACTCTAAAATACTCCGTAGAGCTGCAGAGTCAGGTGACAATTCTCTGTGGGGTTTGTCCCTACAAGCGACCCCTTTTACAAGAAGTAATTTTATCCTTAAAATACCGATTATAGCAGCTTTAAACTTTAAATGTATAATCCAAACACTGTTGAACTTCTGCATTAGAGCAGTGGTGTGAGGCTGTGAAGACTGAAGGCAGGTTTTAGAAAGCAAGGAAAAGCCTGAGTGCCACAGGGAGAGGAGGCAGTTTAGGTCAGCAGGAAACTAATTGAGGCTGCAAGTCGCACTCACGGGCCCTCAGAAGCATAAAAACTACTTTAGAAATACAGGAGGATACAGGATATCCTATGAGAATCCTCTACAGTGAAAGACAGATTGATACTCCTGATAATTATTAACGCAGAGGTGCACACATCACACACACTTGCACTGAGAGCCATTTACTCATACCCAATGAAATGAAAGCTCATTATCTACTTGGTATTCTGTCGACACTACACACCGTATACACATCTATACTAATCAAAAGGCTGAAAACAGGTGGTGTAGACAGGGAATGAAAAGTGGAGCAGGCATTGTGGGCTTGATAATGACAGGCAGATCCCGGATCAAAGTCAGCTCCTGTCTTACCTGTCTCTGACTTTTCCATTCATGCACTTTCAAAATCGTCTTTAAACTTGTGTTTGCACACTTCAATGAGACCTTAAGTTTCTAAAGTCTCTCAGCTGAACATAACCAAGGAGGTCTCCTCTTCAAATTCATGTTAAAAAAATAATGACACACTGTGTGGTTGACAGCATTTAAACTGTTCACTTGACAGCTGAGGCTGGTGTCAGCATGTGCATATGTGTGCTACTAATAACTGAAGTGGGTTTCTTGACAGCTAATCACCCAGTTTTTTTTCTCCCACAGAGCTTGCTGAAATGCCACAGAAATGTCACTGCTGAATAGAACATTTACATTGTTTGGGAAACTGCTGGGTTCACACAGAGTAGCATGAAACTTGTTGGCAGAGAGGGGAGGACGAGGAGGAGGAGAGTTGTGAAAGAAGACGAGGGGTCCCTTGGCAGCTGTTTCTCACACACACCAAGTAGACCAAGCACATCAGAGGCCACAGCTGACAAAAACGCAAAGAAGAAGGATGAGACAGGAATAACAAGCGGATCATGTTTATGGATAGCAGTGTGTATCCTGATATCTCTGTGTGTGTCTGTATCTCCTGACTGTAAGCCAAAGACAAAGGTCGACTCTTGGGCCTACTTCAGGTGGTCCCTTAGGAAAAATGAAATAGACTGTCGCTGCCATGGAGCACAGGAGAGAGACACACAAGAAGGCAGCGAACACACACTCCCTTGAGCTAAGGGGAAGCACTTTAAACGCACACACAGATACACGCACACACTTTTCTTCTTCACTCATTTCCACTTCAAGGCACTGGCCTTCTGGTTAGAGCAGCAGCAGGCTATATTCCCTCCTCCCACACATTTACTCCCAACCTTTACCTACCTCTTCATCTTGTGGAAGGAGACAAGGTTTTCAAGCCCAGAGGACTTCAACTCAGAGGGAAGAGAGTTGATGAAAGCCTCGATGACTGCATGTTGCAGCATATTGCTTCACTCTACAGCTTACAGTGGAGTGCAGTGTGGAAGATACTGTAATAAATGAGTCCACATAATACCACACCACCCACCAGACACATTTAAGTGTGTGCGGTAATGAAAAAGCACAACCTGGCCCCTAAATGAAGCATTAGCACTGTGTCAGCGAGTGCTGTGATTTAAAAGAGTACTTTGAGTGAATCACAGATGAGCTATGTGCCCTTTAAATAATCCTAGCAGTGTTGCTCTGTTCTCAATATTGCACAAGTGCCAAAGGGTCTAAATGCATTACTGTGTGTAAAACCAGTAAAACCTCCCATAAGGCTCAAGGAAACAATTGGATTACAAAAAGGTGTCACTACTCAAATTTAAAGATTCAAATTACTACTTTTTTTTGCCTTCATTAAATTGCTTAAGTTACAGTGGAGATACAGACCAACAAGAGTAAGCTTTAGCATGCCAACATGCTCACAATGAACATGCTGACATTTAGCACCTATAATTTTTTACCAAGTTCACAATCTTCCTTAGCATGTTAGCATGCTACTATTTGCTAATTAGCACTAAACACAAAGTTCAGCTGAGGCTGATGGGAATGTCATTAGTTTAATTCAGTCATTAGTAGTATTTGGTCATAAACAATATTTAATTTTGACCTGATGGTTGAGCTAGATAAAAAGTTAAGGTTATTAAAGGTATTACAATTCATCCTGTCATGGAACGACAAACGTCTGTACACAATTTCATGGCAATCTGTCCAATAGTTGGAGAGTTATTTCAGGTTACTCTGGACCAAAGTGGTGGATTGACCGATAGAATGGCTGACATGCTACAAAGGTCACGTTGGAATCAAACTGGGGACGTGCGGTTGTATATCCTGTATTCGCCTTAGACCACTAAGCTACCAGAACACCCCACAAATCTCAAATTCTTAACACAAACACTAATTCATGTACAAATGATCAAGAAATGTACCTGATACCTGCCAGGCTCTGTATCATCATTTCTTTGGAGGCTCTAGCAGAAACCCAAGCTCTTATTAGACGCTTTCTGACTGAACTACTGTAGACTACACATTATGCTCTACACAGCTGCACATTCGCAGCTGTTTGAGCAGAAAATGGGGCTATTTCGCTCAACAGCTTTTCGACCCGAGGACAGGACAAAGTGCTTTTAAACTCCTCACATTCACCCACGCACACACAGAGCTGCCATGTAAAAACTCAGGTGGACAGAAATCTAACTCGCCAGTTTGTTGTACTGGTGAGTACTGGCCCAGTTTCAGCAATGAGTAGGACATTTGCTGAATTCTTTTGCCCATTACTGTTTTTATTTCCTGTGAGAAGAAACTGGGGCACAAAGCAGCATGCAGCCATTTACAATTCAATTCTGCCCGGATGGAAGTCGATGTTACAACCACATTAAAGCACAGTAAATGAGTAGGAAAAGCTGGAGATAACAGTACAGACTATGTGCAAGGTCCATAATCACAATGTGGACTTAATGAGGAGGTGAAAAAGAGAGAAAAACATCCAGAGACTGTAGACGGGATGAAGTAATCACGCTCTCAGCCAATCAGATTCTCTGTTCAAGTGTGTGAGCAAGTTCCATTAGCCCCTGACCTCACCTATTGCTCATCACCTCATCATGAAAATGTTCTTGCCTATTGGATTTGCTCAGGCTTTTAACACTAAAGAGCTACTGGCTGGAAGCAACTTAGCTACTTAGACTGAAATGGAACTAGGCCATAATGTTGTAGTCAATCTGTAACATAGTCCAGGACAGAGAGGTAATCCATCATTCTAGCACAACCATTAGGCTGCTGATTTCTCCACTAATCAATCTACTGATCATAGAAAAGCAGAACCTACAGTGATAGAGAGAGGGGCTGATGGGAACACTATTGATGAGGGGGAGAAGCATGGTGTCTCTGCACACAATGAACCATGGTGAGGGTGGCAGTGGCAGGCTGTGCCATGCTGGCCCACATAAAGCCGCAGAGTTTCCCAGAGGGCTGGAATCCACAGAGCCAAGAGGAATCTTCACATTAGACCAGACGCCCCTCATCTCTATTCTCTCCTCACCTGTCCTCCCCGAAACTCCAAATACAGCCTCCACACAGGTACTATTTTTAGAAAAAATACACTTCTTGATCATTCTGTCTTGTTAGAATTTCTACCACGTTTCTATTTTCTCCCCGTCTCCCTCTCCCATCCTGACAAAAAGTGGAAAGTGATGCTAAAACTGTCAAAACAGATGAATTTCTGTGCCGCTCTCCATCCTGCTCTCTTCCTGCTAAAAGAAAGTAGAGCAAGCTGATCATTTTTAGCTTAATTCTTTCATTCTTGACTTGAACCATAAACCAACACATCCCAGCTGCCACCTCATTCTGTCAAGGCTGCTTTCTGGCCGTCACATCTGCAGCATCTGTACTCTGTGGGTGATTAGGCCCCAATAATTTTGTGCCCCTGCATCCAAATTCAAAATCATAAAATGAATTAAATCACATTCTGTTGGGAAGCCTGATATCTATTACAAACTGGTTATGAAATCATTTGTCTCACCATCAGTCATAATAAATTAAAACAATTTCGCGATGCCTGAATGACATAAATTGATGTTTTGAAGCAGCGGCTGAAGGCTTAAATTTCCTCCAGACAAAGAGCTCACTGGTAAATATCAAAATAGCAACGCACAACATAATTGTGTTGGAAAAAGGTTAAAGATACTGTTCTCTGACACGAGGGAGCTATGTGTGTCACACACAAGCTGGTATAAACTATATTATAATGCTAAGGTGTGTGTACATGTTCATTTCACTCTTGGACTAAAGAAACGTGTATTAATAAATGGATCATATTAGTAATGTTCAAAACAAAGAACAACCAGTCCATTCTTTTTTCAATTAATGGATCGATTGTTTGGTCCATAAAATATCAGCAAATAGTGAAAAATGCTCATGACAATTTCCCAGAGCCCATAGTGACATCTTCATATCACTTCGTTTGTCAAACTAACGCAAATCACAACAATATAAAAAACAGACAAAAGCAGCAACTTCCCATATTTGAGAAGCAGGAACCAGAGAATGGTTGGTTCAAAGCATGGCCAATAAAGAGTGAGTGAACGTGTTCAGATCACGCATGGATTCAAAAACGTGTGTATTAATGAACTGATCGTTCAAAACAAAGAACAACAAGAAAATGTCTGATCAACAGGTAAGAATGCCAGACTTTCAATCTGTATGACTTTTCCACAGTAAGGACACAGTTCAATAAATACTTAAAAGTACTGGGTATAAAATGTTTTTAAGTGACAAGTTGTATAATTATGTATTTGTTTTTTTAATGAAGTTATTTTTAAAACAAGGCAGCCTATTTTTAATCGTGCATCAAATGTGTATTCTCTGAATTTACAGCTGATCCTGTTTTACTAGTTGATTGTGACGGGAAAAAAAGCTTTGACAAAAAGATGGTTATTGTCCTTTGTGTACTTAAGCAGCAAAATGAAGGAGGGACCTTTATAAATGACACTGCGTGAATATGAAAGTCATCTCTTTAATTTTTTTAGATCCTAATTATGTTTTATAGCTGGCTAGAAAAGAACTGAAAGCCCCTTTTATTTTTTGAGTAGCATATGAATAGTCTGTTTAGCTTTTTTTGTCTTGCCCACTTCAAGAAAAGTATAAATAACTCTCAAGCTATTTCCACTCATACTATATGCACAGTCTTATGTATTCAAGTCATGGCTGGGGGACTCAGAGACAGTGTGCTGACAGCGGAGAGCAACGGCCAACTCAACAGGATCCCTTGAGTGCACAGTGACAGCTCCCAGCTCGGACAGAGACACAGGGAGGAAATCATTTTACTCCTGAGAAGAGTCAGGCTAACACACGCACACACACGCACACACACGCACACACACACACACACACACACATCATATCTCCTCTACCAGGGAGAAGAACATAGTGAAAAGGAAGTGCAAAGATTTTCCACTTTTACTGAAACTTTTTACTACTGACAGTGAGTACTTGTACATACGCAGGCGACCGTTAACTTCTAAGCGGAGTGAAACTAAATTCTTCTTACCCAGTGTGTCTTTGATGTTCTTCACCAGTGAGCCTTTCTTCAGGCTGTTCTTGCGCTCAACGTAGTTCGATGGCACGTACCCCGTTTGGTTGCCGGCGTTGCGGACACGCCACCAGGTCTTTGAGTCGTCCAGGAGGAAGAGACGCTCGTTTTTACGGATGTCAAGTTCCTGGTCCTGCTGGGCCGTGTAGTCCCACTTGGCTACAACAATCACCTCCTCTGTCATCTTTCATGGAGTCCTCCTGCGGAGAAGACGAGGACTGGGGTGAGCCAAAGAGTAACACAGCTCCCAAACTGCCACACAGAGGTGATCCGGCCGTTTCAGAGTGATTATTAGCATTGGGAAATTTGTCACAGAAACAAAAACAAGTGACATATCCTGGTTCAGACAGACATTTGTAAACATTGCCACACCTTCAAATAACCACTAGGGGGCAGATAGGTTGATCATGGGTACTTTAATAAATTAATGATAGATTAAATATTATATATACTAGAAAATTAAGAAATCCATTGGGTAATATTCATTTTAAAATCAATACAAACAACCAACAAAGTTATCCTTTCTTCATAATTAACTGTCACCATTGACACAAGACAGCATAACATACCAATCAAACGACTTTCATTTGTCTGTAAAATGTATTATTATACCTAATGTAGAGTCTAATTTTGTGTGTGTGTGGCTCCATTTTGCTGTGACAAGTGACAAGTCATTACAAATTAATCCATATCCATCCATGCGCACAATTTTTAAACCGCTTATCCCAGCTCACATTGGGCATTAGACAGGATACACCGTAGACAGGTTGCCAGTCTATCAACAAGGCTAAATTACATAACCAAGCTAAAATATGAGTTTAAAGTTCATGGTAATATTCAGTGCCTGAACTGGCGCTAAAACCAGTAATTCCTTGGATGTAGATTATGGCAAAATCTCAAATCGCTGACCACATGATCACCCCTCTGTGTAACAATTCGAAAACATAGAGGAGCCACATCCAAAACACACACCCCTGAAGAGGATACCAAGTAAAACCAACAGTTGAAACATGATGAGGACCACAAGTAACAGTCGCTCTAAAACGCAACATGCAGCCCCCCCAAAAAAAGCACCTCGGAAAAGGCTTCTTTGGTAGAGAGCAGCACAAACACACAAAATCAATTCATGTGCTCATTCTGCATGCTTTCACTCTTCTTACACACACACACACACACACACACACACACACACACACACACACACACAAAGCCTTGCCTATTAGTTTTTGAGACAGACAGTGAGCGATTACATGCTCTATTTCACCAGGCCTTAGGTGAGGTGATTTGACATGGGTCTGCTGGACCACCTTAACTGCTTATCCGTTCTCAAAACTGTCTGTTTGGGAATATGCATGAAGGGATTGGGGAAAGTTTGATGTGATTTAGTTTATTCCTGTTGTGTGAAAAGCTTTTCTGTGATAAAAAGACATCTGACGGTATGAGAACCATCCGAGCAATCCAGTTTATATTTAGCTCACCGCCAAGTTAACAGTCTGCAGCTGGAAAACAAGATCACTGGAATAAATAAAAGGAAGTAAAAATGGTTCAGATGAAAAGAGGCTTTCTGAAGATAAGGGTGAATTCGAAGATACAGAATGAATAGTCCTGTTGTAAAGCTTGTGCGTCTGCATTTGTTCAGCCTGAATAATCAAATAAAATTTCATATCTAATCTGGTGTAAAGCTATCAGTAGCTATTGTGAGACGCTGTGATTTATGGCAGCAACACCTTTCAGGAGCAAAAACCGACAGTTAAATATCCTCTGCAACACAATAGCATATGATAGATACGTTTTATAGAGCTGTTTAATAATGGTGCTAGGTTAAGTCATATATAACTAACATACTGTGTTTCCGAATGAAAACCACTGCTGAGTCAAACAGTTAAATGGAAACAGTACTGAGAAATGTGTGTGCGAGAAAGCCTGTGGGTGAGTATATCCGTGCATATCCAGTATACGTGCACAACAATATTGAGTTTTACACAAATTAGAAAACGCAGCAGCACTCATTTAAGATGCAGGGGGATTGTATACTCCCTTACTCATATTGTCGTTTACATTTTATTCTTTAATGAGAGGGCACAGACAAAGCGTAACCACAAAGGAGGATTATGACTCATGAGCAGTGTAGCTGCACAAATTAGATCATATAAAAGATTCCATTACTGGTGGGAAGATTGATATCTTCTGCGGAGGCTAGATTTTATGAAATGCAAATGGAAGCACTCTAAAGCACCGGCTGTTTTTTCCAACCAATTCCACTTCAATTAGGCCACAACCACAGAGACAGCGCAGGAATTACTGAATACATTCTTACAGTCACAGTCACAACCCGAAAGCAGGGTTGTGTGTCACTGCAGGAGAGTGTCTAAATAGCTGGTTTCTATCTCTACAACAAGCGGTGAAAAAAATTCAAGAGCAACAGTTTGTACAGTAGAGCGTTGCACTTGTGAATGTGCCTCTGCTTGCCGTCACTAAAGCTGTCAAACTGGATTTCTTCACAGGCCGGGACAGCAGAGGAGGCAGGGGAGGAGGGAGTTGTGCAACATGCCACTAGGAGAGTTTATGTTAGGGTCACCATAAGTTACTCAACTTTCCAGGATGTGACAACTTTTACTGCAGCAGAAGGAAGATGGTGGAAGGGGTCAGTTCGACATAGATAGAGGACGAGACAAAAAAGCAGCAGCTGTGATTCTTCGGAGAGCGCAGGAAATACATGTGGAAGGGCAGATTTATGACAAGATGAGGGATGGTGACGTCAACTCTTCCAGGAGACAGGTGGTATGTGAACGTGCTGTGGCCTCTATCCGCCTCAGGCTGTAGCTGCTGGATTAGACCAGGCTAATACTTTCCTTTGTTTTATTGCATTTATTCCTCCTGGTTTGGATGGCTGGATGAGCAAACCTGATGATGTCTGCTGGAAAAATGCTCCGCAGTATTTAACTGTCACCACATTTGAGATATTGGAATACAAAGCAGATCAGAAGTATTCAACAGTATTAATTCCTGGCTTTGTTTGGGATTCTATGCTTTTTCATTTTCCTCCTCTATATAGCATAGATTCAAAAGATTCCTGCTATCATGCAGACCTGAACCCAGGCCTTCCAGCATAACGTCACATCCACACCTGTAGTTCAGTTCATTTGGTCCGCACCAAGTTAAAAAAAACAAAACAAATACATTGTTATCTGAGTTTTTAAACTCCCAAATATCAATATCAAAAAAACAGTATTGGCCGGGTTACAATCCGCTTCCCTTATGTTTTAATGAGAAACACAAGCTCAACACGTCTGTTTGAACTCCTTTTCACCTTGGATTGATCAAGTACAATCCCAGAACTCGTGCTCACGCTCATACCTGTTAACATGTTTACAAAATGATTTGCATGAATATATATATATATATATATATATATATATATATATACACACACACACACACATATATATACATACATATATATACTGTATATATGTCATGTGTCATTTCTTTCCACCTCTGAGTTCATGTAAATTAGCAGAATAACGTAATATTCTCCCATCCTCGCATGAATACCTTGCCTCCCCTCATCCATGATACCAATTTCTCTGTCTCCTTGACAACCTTGCTCATTAGACAGAGGGATGGGAATGCCACTCCAAATCAAGACCATCCTGCTCTATGGGCAATCACGTATGCAAGAGTGGCAGCTATACCATTGCTCATTCTGATGCCTTCTAACGCGCCGTCACTCTTGACGTCAATGAACTCCATGAGGGCAGCTTATAAAGAATGATCTTGTTTTAAGCCATTTGTGCTTCAGTCAACTGTAGGTGAAAACTGGATCCACTAAACAGAAAATGTTGTGATACATTCGTCATTTAATCAGAGACACTAACTCAGTTTCCTTGATATGGTTAACAAGCAGACAGGTGGTTGAACAAAAACTGCTTCCCTGTGAGAGAGCGTACAAATGCACACAAAAGAAAACTAACAGATTTGGGAGAGACTGGGTTTAAAAAGGGAAAAGCCTGAGAGCTCATGCTCCTCGTGACCCCACCATTCCTCTGCTGGGAGAGTTAAAAGAGGAAAGATGAGCGACAGACTGCTGAGCTGGGCTTCACCAGCACTTCACAACTCCCTTCACTGAGGGGGGAACGCTCGGAGGCACTTTCAACACCACACAAAGAGAAAAGGAAAGTAAAAGAGGATTATAAAAAAAGAGGGGATGTTTAAAGAAAAAAAAACGTCTGACGGAGCTTTCCGTGTTTGGCATTCAGGTCAAAGACAGGCAGGATTCAGCCAATGGGAGACATTTCCACCCCCACCCCCCTTTACTCCACACTGTTTGCAGTAGCTGCTTCTCACAGGAAGGATCTCCCTACTCACAATCAGTGTCTGAAGCATTTGGAGTGAGCTGAACAGACTGAAGCATGAGGAAGCCAGACTTGCAGCTTCTGTGGAGAAGGCTCTGTGATTTAAAGAGCTCTTCTTCACACCATGATTTGTCTCTGACAACAAAACCAGGCCAGTGCAGAATAGATGCCTTTCAATGCAGTCAGTGTTAACAATGTTTTCCACATCTACAGCTGCTGCTGACACATTTTCCCATTACTAACAAAGCCAACAAAAAAAAAAAAAACACTGAGTGACAGCTATATTGTGAAACAGGCAATATTTTACAACACCAACAAACGACAGTGTGAGGCATATGACATGAGCTCATCTGCAGCTCTGTGAGGAGGTTGGTGGTTGCTCTTCTTCAGTTTCAGTTTCAACTGATTTAAAAAAAAAAAAAAAAGCCCAAAACTCAAACCACACAAGGACATCTCACCAAGATGGTTTATTGCTGTCGGCTCAAAATAGGACTGAGAAGAAGGCACACTCAGACCACGCAAACAGAGCCAGGGCTGCTGTCCCCACACCATATGACTGCACATTTGAAGACAGAGAAGAGGCTTCTTTGTCAAACTCAACTATTCCAAACCGTGGAAGGAAGCACGATCTAAACCAGAGTCCCTAAAAACCCTAAAATCCCTAAAAAGTCCAACTCCTTACTGTGATGATTGCAGACAGTCTGATCAGCATTTACAATAAAATATAAACTTAAACCTGTAATAACTGATCTGTTTTAGCCACTTGTGGGCAGCAGAAACTAGTTGTGAACAAAACATTGATATATAGTCACCTTTTAAATTGATATGGTGAACTTGTTAACATACAGCTGCTTATTTACACAACAGCAGTTACAGAGCAACATTATCATTCACCAGCTAGTTGCTAACTTTGTCTGAATTCGGACTGGTGTTGGGCAGGTAGTGTACAGTGGGTTTTTAGAGCTTTTTTGCTTGAAACAGCTGCCTGCTGTGGCCAAAAACAACACTATGAGAGCAGTGAGAGTGAAGCAAAACAGTGAAGTTGTGCCCTGACAGCTAAACAATGAGCTGAAATTCATTATAAAGCTCTGTAAAGCCGAGGGGAGCTGCAAAATCGGGTGATAATTCTCTGTTGGTTCATCACTACGAGTGCCCTCTTTCACACTGTTTTTACATTGTCATTTCATACATTATTATAAAAATATCAATGCTACCATGCTGCTTTCCCTTAAGGCACACACAGCCATATCAAAGCAGAGAGAATTCAGTTAAAGTTTTATTTTAAGCCTCAGTTAAATTCTTGCTGCTCCAGCACAAAAAACACCTGATTGTTCTCATGAGTCTCATGAGCTGAGCTGCATTCAGCACACAGACGGCACTGACTTCACAGAGGACAGTACTTCTCAAAAGCACCAAATTATATCTGGCATGTTTACTCATATAGTCCCTTATAGTGTGGGTATTAGTTAGCGTATTGACTGCTTCTCATAGAAAATGATTTGACTGAATGCCTACAAAACAAGCAGTGCTCTAAAAGTTTGCTAGGTGGTAGGATATCAAACCTCAATCCCTTTAAAAGGCCTTAAAGACTAAAATGTGTCCATTGCACCAAATATGGAAATACCATAAATGCCAAAAGCTTGCATTAAATGTATGATCAGATTCATAATCTTGTCTATATGTGTTCTGTGATCAGGTAAATTCAATTTTACAAATGTAGTTTCAGCAGATTACTTGCTTGTACAGCTACTTGCATTTGGACAACATTTAATATTTTTATTTAATAACTTTGGCTTCTCTTTTGTAGAAAAACATGTTTATATTTCTCAGGCAAGGTACTGACAAAAAGTGCCGTTTTGGTATTGGTGCCACAACTCAGGTATTGTAGTGGCAATAGTATCAAAACATTTCAAACAATACCAAGCCCCTGCGGTAAGCAGCCAACCCAAACTTGTGCATGCTTTTTAAAAATCTGATAATTGATTAAATCGTTCCAGTCATTTGTCAAGCACAACACAACCAACTTCCAACTTCTTAATCAAGACTATTTGCTGCTTTTCTTTGTAAAACTAAATTGAATATCTTTGGGTTTTGGGTTGTTGGTCAGAAAAAAAAAAAGCAATTTGAATAAGTCACCTTGGGTTTATGAAAATGTGATGGACATCTATTACTATTTTCTGGCATAAACGATTAATTAAGAAGATTATTGGCAAATAAATTGATAATGAAAATCATTTTTAGTTGCAGCCCTAATGTGCTGCATCAGTTTCATCTCATGTGCATATAACACAGTAGGCTATATAGAGAAATGAAGTGGTGTTACAAGTTAACTCATATTGACCACTGAAGCAGCAGCTTTCCTGAAAGGGTGATGACAGAAACGTGGAATTCCCTTCTTTCTTTAACCGGACCTTCCTTCCAACCTCTCTTCACAAGCAATTTTTTCACATCACTTTCATTTTCTGTCATTGCTTCAACCCTCCTCTCCTGAGCAGAGACAACATTGTTGAGCGAGTCTCCATGACAACTGTCGCTGGGTGGTCCCATTTTCACTGACGGGGGCGTTCCCCAAAGAATATGACCTTTATCCCTTCACTCTTCGATTTTCGATATTTCTTTCCAAAGGATTGACTTTCTTTCTACACAAAGGGGAATGTAACCTCTGCACTAACAGGGTGGCGGTTTAAACAAAGGTTTTCTTTTTTCCCCATTAAAGTCAGAGAGAAAAGGAGACTACTAGAGAGGTAAAGATATATGAGAGAGCACTACATCTCCAGGAGTGTCCCCAAAACTCCTTGGTAGGATGGTGATATCATTTAAAAAAAAAGGTGCTTTAAGTATTGCATGTTAAAATTACATGAGAATATGCATTTAACACCCTATTTTGACAGCAGAATGACTGCTCCACAGTTATTTAATCCCTGCATCACACATTATCTGTGCAGACAGATGGTAAGTATTGATGTTTGTTCTACTGAAGCAACAACCTCCGGCCCCTAATTTGTTAGAAATCCCTTAATGTGAGATGCTGTTTTAATTAGTATCTGCTTAGTTTAGCCAGAGTAGTGCATCATGTTAATTTTATATTATTATTCCATCATTATGATTGCACTGAAAGATGATAAACAACGATGAATCCCTACTGCATTGAGTTCTCACTATATTCCCCTTTTTCTCTCCTTCCCTTCAGCCATAAATAGCTGACTTCAGACTTGGGTTGTTTTCTCTTCTCCTTGATGCCCAGTTTACCTCCTTCCATAACAGTGCGGCGCTTGTTCACTTTGCACACCTCCCTGCACTCTAAACACATGAAGAGACGTCTCTTCTGGATAGCTTATTCTCTGTAAGGTTTATATCACAACCCTCTCTGCACAACCTCTCTGATGCAAACCTTATCCATTAGCATAGTTTTCCTCTTGTCTTTTTTATCCCTTTTTTACAGCTTTGGTTCAAAAGTAAAGCAGGGAAGGATTGTCTCTATTTTTAACTCTGTGTGTGACAGTCTGGTACCCATGTCCCCTGGCACAACAACAAAAGGCAAGCACTGTAAAGCACAGCGGGGCAAATGTAGTGAACACAGCTTTGATGTACAATGCCGCTTGTTTTCATTCGACTGGAGGAGACAGAAAAACCCGAGGTGATGGTGTGTTTGTGTCTGACAGACAGAGAGAGAGAGAGGGGGAGTGAGATAAAGAGAGAAATAAAGTATGTGTGTGAAAAACGGATCACTTCCAGGTCAAACTACAAAGATGTGGCAGTGGCTATAAGCTTCAGTATTGTTTTCAAATTAAAAAGGTACTACACTTTTCTAACCCGTCATCATAAAGCATGTCTCCAACGACCTTCTATCAGAGTACGTCCAGACTCAAACTGTATTAATGTTGATTTTATCTGATGAGTTTCTGATTATACAATAGTGATTTAAGCAGTCCAGGAATTACTGTTGGCCTCATTAACATTTTTAAGCATACATATTAATGAGCTGCAATCAAATCACTATTTCATGCTCGTTCAGTTGTCTGACAACAGAATTAGAAAAAATATGTAAATGAGAACAACTAAATTATGAGTCCAGCTGCATTAAAGAACAGTAAAGGTAATCACGGAGAGCAGGAGGGGACCGGATGAAGGTTTACTCGGCCCCAAGGCTGTGTCTGTCCCAATCTGTAACGTGATGGCTGTGATGCACAGTTTGATTTTTGCTGACCAAAAAAGACGGACAAGAAGAGATTTTTCTATTGTTCAAATATTCAAGTGTGGACAGACATCTTTATGAAAACAATCTCTAAATATTTTTATACAATAACTGCATTTTGAGCCGGACTGGTGTTTTCTATCTCACCAAGCTTTGCAAATCTATGTCCTGTCAAAATATGGAGAGAAACACAAAAGTTAGCTGGTAGTTTTCTTCAACACTCTCACCTAAAGCTAGGGTGAATTTCACAAGACCATCAAAAAAAAAATGCTGCAGGATGTGCAGAGAACAAGAGATGCTCTATGCCATATTGAGCATTTTGAGACTGGAGGCGAAAAACATTTCCACGCTGCAGTGTCTTATTGGCTTGGAAACGTTGTTGAATATGAGCAGCTTGTGGAATCAAACAGACAAAATGCTCTGAGCAAAACAAGCACTGCATTTCAGCTTTTCTTACACCCCATTTAATCAATACAGTCAATTAGCAATCCAGAGACAATCTAACAGGAGCACTCAGCAGTAAGAAGATACACTCGCTATTAATGTAAGGAGTGATCAGATATCATGAGCATGCCGAGTATAACGATGCTGTATGCTCTTCATGAAAGAACGACCATGACAGGGAGGCAAGTGAGGAGTAACGAGGATACACTCATTTTACATCTGCAAGCAGGGTTATGAAGGGAAATATTGTAATATCTTGATTTTTTATTTTTTTAGTTGAAGTTTCCATGGTATCTTTTTTAATTTGGAAAATAAATTGAAATTTTAAGAAGATGCAAAATCCGACCGGGTGCCTCTTTACATTCTCCATTTTGTTTGTTTTTCCAGAGGAGACTGGATTATGAAGCGATCACACGAAATTAGGAACCAGTAATTAGTCACAATATAAATAAACAATGTGCTAATTATGAGTCTTTGCCGTGAAACCCATGTTGCTCACTATGCTACACCACAGTGATAATGTGATGAGCCCAAAGTAGGACTGGGAATTGAACTAGACTGTATTTTATTTAGGCAAAGTGAAGTTAATGTATGTAATGTTAAGGCAAAATTAAAAACACATGCATTTGAGAAGTGTGCCTTATTTTATTAAATAGAAAAAAAAGGGGGTTTGTAGGGGCCCTAAAACTCACATATCCTATTGGCACGCCATCTCTATAATCTTTAAAGAGGTCCAAACTTAACCAAATTCACAACAAATGGTGACATGTCTAAGGCAGATGCTATTTGGAAGCCTTCCACCGAAACCACAGTATCAACCACGATGAAGAACTGGTAGGGTCGAACCATTTCCTGTTTACTCAGTTTTGGACCTGTTTTTTTCTGTGTGTTTTTGACCTAAATATAGGACCGGATGTGCACACAACTACCTCCTCTGTCTGAAGACCACAACTGAGTGCCATGAGTTCACCTTAGGTAGCAATCATTTGTATGCAACAAACTATTATCAAATCACTTCACCTTCAACTCATCAGGATGTTGCCTCCTTATAAGACATACAAAGAAAGAATGTGGCTTCTTATTACTCTGAGAAAGCCGGGCCACTCTGAGAACTGGTCCTCTTTCAAATTTTAGGTTTTTCATTTACAATTTACTTAGTTCAGTAACGCATATTTCTGAGTTCGGAGCTCTCTGAAAGGCTTCATCAGCTGTTTATAAGTTGATGTGAAGTATGATGTACAGACAACAAATCACAAAACAACTATCTATGATATCAGTACAAGTTTGTAGAACGTTACGAGTGATTTTTAATAGTATAAGAAAGCAAGCTGAACCACTGCAAGGTCAGATTCAACAAACCGTCACATCCTAATGCACTCCTACGTGTTGAACTGAAAATATCTGATGACTATTTTCCTGTTACCTACAGTTTCCTTTCCTGCAAACACAGTAGAAGACGCCGTTAACACTGCACCTTCCTAAAGAGTGTGTTTGAGCTAGAGATCCACTTACATAAAAAGGAGTACACATAACTTCTTATCATTTGACTCTGCATGGAAGCGTAAATTCCACGCAATACAATCTAGACCACATGCACTAACAATCTTCAACAGGGAGCCACTTAATAATGTTTTGCTTCTGTTCATGAACTCATGTGCTGTTTATAACTCCAATCCAGGGACGCAGAAGCAGCAGCGTTGGTGTCTTTCTTTACTTTTAAATTGTCTTGTACTCCTACGAGCCTCCCCTTACTCCCTCCCTCTCTCTTCACAGGCCTGACAGCTCCTTTCCTGACTGATGGATGCAGCATTTAAGTGGAAAGCAAATACATCGACTGCATATATGCACTATATATCGAGTGCATATACCGTAAAAAAACAAAGTCACCCTGATTATATTTAAGAGTCAGTTCACTCAAACCACAAAAAATATATTTTCCCCGACTATGCCTTGTGGTATCTAGCCATGCAGAAGGTTTTGGTTCTATTTGTTTAGGTTTAGAGATTTCTGCCACCACCACAATACAATGGAGGGAAATTTAGTTTGTGGTGCTCACAGCAGTGAAAAATTACATTAAAAAACTCAACAGCAATGTCTCTTTCCAGAAATGATGCCCCAGTTAGTTTGGATAATCCTCAGACCTCAGTGTGGATCTTTTTTTTTTTGGGAACGAGTATGTGCGTGGATTAAAAAGAGGACTGAAATAGGAAAAGGCATTAGTATTCACTTTGTGCTTCATATGTGATGAGTTTGCAGTACAACCACTGATGACCCTATGCTACATGAGAAAATAAACTTGCAGTCACCCAATGGACTGCCAACTTCATTTTAAAACTACCTGCTCTCAGGATAAGTTGTGAAAGAACATGTTGTAAAATGAGGTTAACTAACGCAGTACAGAAATAGTCCTCTGAAACTCTTACCCCCTTTCTTCTTCCCTGTGTAACACAAACCACTGTAGACTCTATTCAAGCTTGAGTTTGACCTTCTCTTTGTACCTTCTGCTCCACCTGAATTATTCTCTTTGATCGGGTGCTACCTTGAGGCTCCCAAGAGAGAACAGACTGATGTAGAAAGAGCAATGCAGAAAGACTGGTGCAACGCAATGCAGACCTGTTGAACGCCTCAAACCACTGTCACCCAAGCACAGATGTGGATTATTTACTTGTAGTCAACTGCTGAGTGGACAGTCAGAGAATATTTCAACAGTCCGTGCCACAAATTAGAAAAAGGCTCGAGGTGGATTATACAAACTCAGTGGTGTAAATAATTTCCTGCTGAAGGTGATAATAAGCCAGATACGCCAGATAAGCCACAGTCACATATCTTTATCCTGACTGCGAGGGCAGTCATTCATTTTATTTATTCTTTTTTTAGGTTCAGTTTTTTCTCACACCTCTTGAGACCTTGCACAAAAGCTGTCCTGCAAAAAGGTCTTCAGACTAACACCATACCATCAATCCCATTAGTGTGTATGGCAAGTAATGAGTGGGGGGAGAATAAATGGGAACAAATAAATGTCCTGTTTTAAAGGGAAGAAAAATCAGTAACCAAAAGGGAGAAATTTTGTATAGGGTTTTAATAAAGTGTCTCCAGTGCCAGGAATGAGACATAGAAAGAAAGATGCTGTAACTGGCTTAAACAAAATGGCTAAAAGTTGGACCAAATGTGAGCAAACAATTGAGGCAGGGTCATAAAACAACTTACAAGTGGCCAAGAAACAATGTGTCACAGTTAGGGCTGCATTTAGTAACATTTATTGTCTTTATCGATTAAACTGCTGACTGTTCTCTTGATTAATTGATTAACTGTTTTGTCTATAAAATGTTTGAAAATAGAGAAAGATGCCCATTGTAATTGCCCAACGTGACGCAATCAAACTGCTAGTTTTTCCAACCAACAGTTCAAAACCAAAAGATATTTAGTTTTTCAAATCATGACAAAGATAAGCATCAAATTTTCACACTTGAGAACCTGGAACTACTGAATGTTTGGCATTTTTGCAATGAAAAATAACTGAAACAATTATAATTGATTATAAAAGTAGTTGCCGGTTAATTGTCTGTGGATTGACAAATGAATGAATCTACTAATTGTTCACAAGATTAGATCTTTACCAAAATGTAGCAGATGCAAAAGGGCAACCATTTCTTCATGGTATATTTTTGTTGTCACTTATTCGTTTTTCTTAATTTTCTTTATGTTGCACAAGTCTAAATGTGAGCCAATCTGTGTTGCAAACCAAACTTGTTCTTTAACTGTTGCAACGAGTTAGACAATCTTGTTTTCAGCAAAAGGAGAAGGTGAGAATTTCTCAAATATTTTCAGGGAAGAGAAGCATTTTCTGGGACATTTTACCATGCTATTTATTTATTTTCCATGAGTGACTGTTATTTTCCATGACTGACTGAAAACACAGTCTAAATTTATCCAGGTTTTCCAAGACACATGGGAACTCTTTCTAAAGGAGCATGAGCAGAGAGCTGGTATCCTGCTTGTCTTTCTTGCGCATGTTTGCTTGTCTATGTTACATAACCTTGTGTTGAAAATGGAAACGGCATATGTAAAAAGCTACATCTCTTTTCCATGTATAACAGACTGAGAACCAAAACAGTAAAGTTAACTAGCCTGGCAGCTAAACAATGAGCTGAAACTCACTATAAAGCTGCATGAAGCCGACAGTTCTCTGTAACTTCATCACTACAACCAACCCCTTTCAAAATGTCACATTGTTTGCACATTGTCATTATTAAAATATCGATTATAGCCGCTTTAAAGTCCCACTTGTAACATGTTTTAAGACTTTTGTTTCTCTTTGATTTCACCTTTCAAATGTTCAATATTTGTTATAAATTTAGCCTCTACTGTTAAATGCCAAAATTCCAACAGCAAGTCCAACACAAGGAAGGTAACACCTGGCTAAATGGACAAGAACAAGTTTTCCTGACACCTCTAAATCATATGAACAACTTCAGTTTCTTTCTTGCCCTTCAGCTGAGGGCCAAAAAATGATGATGTTACCTCCATGTTTATCTCTGTTCAGTGCTTTGGCTGATCATTTAAACAGTAAAAAATACTTCTTCTCACCCTCTGAGCTCTCCTGTTCCTATTATGGTTTTCTGCACCGCAGGATTTGATAACTTGACATTTTACGATACACTCAAATGCCGCTACGGTGATTTACTGTGGCCTGAGCATAGCATAGGATGGCATTTCTGCTTCTCTGACATGCAGATGATATCACTCCTTCCACTGAACTGCTGCCACATAAAACACGAAAGCACCACATTCAGCAAGTATCTGCCGGCAGCTCTCCATGCATGCACTGCTGAGGAAGACCGAGGTCACGCTCAAACAACCGTGGTTCTGCCGAGCCAAAACAGCAGATATGGTAAATAGATGCCCTGCAGCAAGTGTATATAGCTGTGGTGTGTGAGAACAAGAAAGAAGAGACTCCACAGGCCAAATACTGTGTGTGTGCAGTCTTGAATTCTCAGGAGAACCCTGTGGCACGCTGAGCTATACATCTCATAAATAAAGCAGGATTTCCTTCAGCTGCAGCCATGTGCATGTGTGTGTGTGTGTGTGTGTGTGTGAGTGTGAGAGAGAGAATAAGGGAGAGAGAAAGAAAGGGCACAAATGGATTAGAAGAGGCCTATCATATTGCTCCAGCAACTGAATCAACTCCCAAGCACGCAGCAGGGGCACATATCAGGACAAATAAATTAAGACATAATATCTTTGTAGCCTACATGTTAAAAATTACATGAACCGGTGATTCCACTTGATGAAATCTGACCTGTCCTCATACAGATTTCATGAGCACTGAATTATCAGCCACGATTAGCCAGACTGTTGTCCGTTGTTTGGTGTAACTGATTTTGACTGAAGTTCAGAGAGGCTGTCACATGACTTTTGCTTGTTGTTGAACAATCTCTTTATGCACAGTTACTGCGGTTCTTTCATACGCCACACTAAGATGTGATATGAGCTAAGATAAAAAGTACATTTTGATGAAAAAACACTCCTTCATTGTGTGGATCCAGAATATGGGACACGTCAGGTGAGAGACTCGCATCAAAATGTTAAAAGCCATTCATCAGGGTACTTCTTTGTAAATGCAATACAGCTGCAGATTAAAGATGCTACTCCTCCTTTAGGGTGCATTCAGACAGAAAACAAAAAAAATTCAGGTACTGGTGAGACGATGAAACACGACCCAGGAAGTTCAATTTTAGTAATAGATCCATGAGGTTTGAAGGCTTATCAGGTGGCAAAACACGACACACCAATTTATAATACTAAGACTTTAAAAAGAGAGAGACGTTGAGATTTTAAAGTTATTATTGTGACAATTATTTGATCTTTTGTAGCAATGATTGCAAGGTTAACAATAGAAATACTGAGTAGTTAGTCCTGCACACAGAGCAGAAATAGATCAAAAAAATATTCCCATCTAATAATATGTGACAGAAGGCTTGGCAGCTCAGAGACCTCTGCACACTGCCGTTTGTCCGGTCTCAGATTCAGATATGCAGCTACTATCACTTGGCTGTTCTGTGTTGTGTCTTGTCTTGCTCATTGTGTAATTCTGACAACATTGTTCAGCTCCTGCATTGTAGAAGCAGCAGAGCTGGTGGCAGGTTTTCACTAGAGTTGAATTCCATCCATATAACCCCTCCCATAGTGCAGGTCCCAGCAAACACACGCACTATGTATATGCCTAGAGAAGCTCTCACTTTCTTATTCTCTGTGTGCAGTGTGGTCACTTCCCCTAATCACAGAGATTCTCAACTTTCTTGTGGGAAATTACTTAAGTCACATGAGTCATCAATGTGTTTGCTCTCAAGGGATTGTCATAGTGATGAAAATACAATACTTTTAATTTAAGATAAGCATTCGGCCATCCGGTGCATGCTTATAGATCTTGTAACCCAGAGGTTTTCACACAATGTGGCAAAGAGAGCTGAGAGTGTGCATTATTTTAAATCCAAATTGCAAAACAAGCCGATTTCACTGATCCATATCCGGTTGAAGGTGTGCTAATCTTGAAACCACTAGCTGAAAACCTGAGTCTCACCACCAACGATGGCACCGTCACACAGATAGAATTTCAGATCACTTGAACTCATCTCGAGTGACTGGACCTCTTCAAAGTTTTTCTCCTGTTACACACTTCAAAGCTGAAGATGCTACGAAACTGTTGAATTGTTCACATTGTTGTTAAGACATACTGCTGTGTTGTAACATTAGGTGACGTGAACGAGTTTCTGGGAGGGACAGAAAGATGGCGGCAGCAAAACAAAACTGGTCTGTGGCTGATACAACTTTTTTGTTGGATACCTTAAAAAAAGATTTAAGGATTGTGGAACGCCTCGATGGTCTAAAAGCTCAAAACAATGAGTTGTTCAAACATCTTCTGTTATATTTCAGGCAGATTAGATGCTTCACATCAAAAACGTTATACAAGATTCCTTAAAATCAAGGAGAGTAGAATTATCTCAATTTGCAGATGGCATGTTGGTCTGTTTCAATTGAAATGAACTTTAAAATGACCATAACTGAAGTTACAAGGTTGGAGAAAAAAATCAGTAACCAGAAAACCAGTGTACGTGTCTGCCCATCACAAAATGTGAGCAGCGTGTGGAACAATTCTTCATCGCTCATTGGGGGAAACCCTTAACAAATGTGAATCATAATGTTTACTAGAGCGTCGGTCCCTCTCGGAGCGTCCGCGGGAATAGTGAGAGATTGTTAATGAGGCTGAACCTCAGAGAGATGAGTGTAACGTGGGCTGGGTGATGCTCTAAGGGGAACTTGGAACGTGGATCATTCTGTGAAATACAGATAAGAAAGGCCCTTGTGCTCTGAGTGAGATAACTCAATGTTTGACTGCATGCTGCCGGTTTGTGCATCAGCACACCCAAAGGGGAAAATGTCCACTTAATTAATTCAATTAGAGCATGAAGGGCCTGCCGAAGCATCCACTGAAACAATAGCTTAACTCTTTGCACGAGTCACAGAACCTCCAATGACGTGAGCTACAGCCTTCTCTTCATTTCACAACTTTTACGTGTTATTAGACAATCCAAACCATCTAAACAACATAATTTAATTGTTAATAAACCAAAGAGTTGCTAATCAGACACATGAGGGGTACAGGTTATGTCTTCATCTGTCCTTACTAATATTTTTGAGGGATGCAACGATTATTTTCAGTTTTGATTCATCTGGCAATTATTTTCTAGGGATGCACTGATACTGATCCAACATCGATACTGACCTTATCAAACAGGTCAGGTTCATCGATCCACATTAAATACAGTTTTCTTTTCCACTCCTTTCACTTACAGTGGTAAGCTAATGTGCATAAAGTTATCGATGCTTCACCACTCCCTGCATGTGCTTCACAATAAATTCAATTTACTGTGAAACCGAAAGTGCTGACAATCACTTCTGCAGTTAGCGAACATTAGATTTTGACATTTTCTGCACCTTTTGTCCAGACGTCGTTTTGAAACTTCACATGAATGGAATTTTATTACAAGTTTAACAAATCTTTATAAAAGGAGAACGGCTCAGGAAACAAGGCCTGATGTTACATCTCATTAACAACAAACTTTACAGGAGTTAAAAATACAACTGGAGGAGCTACGCTGTTCAGCAGGTTGGAGACACGCACAGGTGGTGGTTTGTTGAAGAGATGTAGAAGCATTTAATCGTGCTGAGGGAAGCCATTTCTGAGAACAGCAAGTGCAGCATCGGCTCTGATCATCATTTATCACAGCAGCTGTTTGTCAGGTCTGTATCAGTAAGCCTACCGCACAAACTGTGCGTGCTATATGTATTAGACAAAAACGTGACCATGTGTCTATGGCTGATGCAATATAATGTCACAAATAAACATCACGTTACCGTATAAATACGAAGAATGATTTAAAATCAGTTCGACACAGAGCAACACGTCTCCAAGAAATTCAATTTATACTAAATTGTTTTCCCAATTACGTTGTGGTCACAAACGTATTCGCTGCCTGGATTATGTTCAGATGCAAACATTTTTGAGTGAATTTTTGCGTTACATTCATGCGTTACATCGTGGTCAGGGTGGATGGGGACTGTGACACCGGGGGTTCGCATCCAGACTCCTGTGACTGTCTGTGGTTTCGTTTAAGCAACAAAAGCACTTTGGTAAAGGTTAGGGAAAGATCATGGTTCCAGTTAAATATTAACCAACACGTTGTGTCTCAAGTCACTGCGGACTTTTTCTGTATTAAACCACGATCTTTCCCTAACGTTTACCAAAGTGCTTTTGTTGCCTCAACGCAACCATAAAAACGTTAATAATGCTGTAGTCATTACGAGTGGATATTGTATTGTAAGATTGAATAATTTGGTGGGGGGAAAAAAAGAAATCAACATTTTGCTACTTGCCGGATACGTTAATTAACATTTCCTTCTGATGAGAAAACGTAATCCGGTGTTTATGTTTCATTCAAAACATATTTGCTGTTGCAAATTAGAGAGGCACTTATGGTCCTGAACTTTTGTCCAAAGTTTACAGTCTCCTGCGAAGAAGTGTTGGGTTTCACCCCTCGCTCTGTCTCTCTTCATGGCCCAAAGTACCAATTTTCTGCTATGTAATATGAACCCCACACACACTGAAGGAAAGTGTGGGGGAGCCTCAGGTCCTTGATTATGATTTAACGAGCAGTTCTCAGTCTGTTTATGAATTTATGGTCACGTTTTTCTGTTGAGGGAGGAGAAGTCGAATTTACAATCTCCAAAGTAATCTCCCTGAAGACCTCAGGAGGTTTACGGCCCCCCGCTCATGTTTTTGTGTCATTCCATTAATTAAGAAACACTACCGGTATTAGAGGTCAAACTTCACAGTTCTCTGCAGGAATCTGCTGCCATTTTCTTCTGTTTTTAAAATAATATGCCCGTTACTCCCCCATTCCCTTCATCATCATGTTTCAAATTTTTGAACTCCTAAACCTCTGTGATCACCTCCAATGTCATCTCAGGCCTTGACATCATCATGCACCATCCACAGATTAGTCAGCCCACAACTGTGGCTTTGTGGACCAAGTGAGTGTAAGGCTGAGATACTGTACAATAACCAGCTTTACTCCCTCCCCAGTTCCCTCTCTTCCTTCCTCACTCCCGCTCCTTCCCTTCCCTCAGTGTCCCAGAGTAGGATTAGGCCCGGTGCCCAGTGGTGACACAAGGACACTGGAGCCACCAGACTGTTAGTTCAGTTGTTGGGCATGAATTAGGAACTCAAGCCGGGTGTCGGAGGAGGGAGGTGATGATAGAGATGAAGAACGAGGAGGAGAGAATGGACAGACTAAAGGAACAAAAGAGAACGCTCTCAGGACAGACAACTGAAACTCTAAACTACTGATAAGAAGCAGAAAATAAAGCCATGGAAAAACTAAGGTGTAAATTACAGGCAAAAGAGACTCAGGTCTGGATATCAACTGTGTTTTTAAAACAGATTTTAACAAGACTAAGAGTGTACAGCCTCCCTAGCTGCTTCGTGAGGCTGTCCTAAATCCTTTCATCAGCATGCCAACATGCTCACAATGAAAATGTTTACATGCTGATGTTAAGCAGATAATGTTTTCCATGGCCACCATCTTACTTTAGCATGTGAGCATGGTAACATAAACACAAAGTACAGCTGAGGCTGATGGAAATGTCAGTTTTGTAAGTATTTTGTCATAAACCAAAGTATTGGGAACCATGAATGTTTGTACAAGATGTGCCTTTCCACCACGTAGATGTTGAGATATTTCACAGAATAAGTGAAACCTTTGACCTCCTGGTGGTGTTACAAGTAAGGAGAATCACCAAAATTCTTAAGATTTACCCTCTGGGCACCATGAATATCTGTTCCAAATTTCATGGCAATTTATAAATATATAACAGTTTAGTCAAGAGAAAAAAGAAAAAAAAAAGTCATCCTCATGGTGGTGTTCGAGGAGACCATGAATGTCTATACAAAATCCATCCCAATAGGCAGTCTGGACCAAAGTGGTGGACCAACCGACACTGCCATCCCTGGATTCTCACATTACTAAAAATCATAACAATTAAGAAATACATTATTGCGCTGCAGCGACGTGGTGTGAAGGAAATTATCAATAATACCAGGAAGCCATATATAAATTCTGAAACTGGTTCAATGGTCACTGTGTGCCTTCTGCTCAATAGTAGCACAAATCCTCTTTCTCTTCGTAGATCAGGGGTCATAGATGGGGCTCCATTGTCACAACTGTATATACTGTCAGTTTAATGGCTACCCGTTCCCCAGATTACACATGATTACAATGACAATAGGATGACCTTTATCTCACAACCAACATGATGCTCTTTATGAATATCGCCCTATGTCTCCTGACTGCCCATCTGTGCCTGCACTTATTAATTCCTTCTCCTCTCCTAGAGAGATTAGGATCTCATGTGGGGGGCAAACATTACGCTTTCCACGAAGACAAAATGCCAATTTTGACAATGATCTCTATTGGAAACTGCATGGTTTCCCCTCCTGCACTGTAGCTTCCTGAAGGTCTACTGGAGATACTCCAAGTGTAGGGTAACTCACAAAACTTCAAAGGAACTGTGAACTATTTTGTCATGAACACAGGAGAGGAAGCTCGTCACAGATATATAACAAGTTGTGTTATTTTGGTTGGTATGTCCAGAAAGAAATTAAAAACAAGCAGCTGAGGGCACAAACATGATAAAGTGATGTAAGGATGGACTATAAACGTATACTATAATCAAGTGACATACAAATCTATTTAGAGTTCACATTCGTAGAGAAACTCAATTTAGTATGGGTCATGAAATGTAAGAGGATGATGCAATCAACTTTAAAACCCTTTTCTCACAGCATGCACATTCAAAAAAAAAAAGATGGATGTTTCAGCTGGTCTTCAAATTACTATCTTGAATTATTTAACTACTAATTACATTATTAAAGTATGAACTTTGTATTGTTTAATTATCAATATCAACCGGTATGCTAGACTCATAGTGCTTTCTACATGCAGTAATAAGCCCATTCATGTTTTAGTAAGAAGAAACTTCAAGTTCACATTACACAAAATAGTGCCAAAAACAAAAGCAAAATATTTCTTGTTTATAACGTAGTGCTTTTCTGCCAACTCCTCCTCAAAAGAAAATAAATGAGCAAAACGTTGTGTAGGCACTGTGTGACATTCAATCACTTAGTGTGTAAAGACATTTAGGCCCATTAAGCATCATTTGAGAGAGAGAGACGAGCAGAGTAATTAGTCTCAGCTCATAACTGCGCAATCAAATATAAAGAAGAAAGAGGATTGGGCTTATTATCTCATCTGTAAAGATGTGGCTCAAATGACAAATGTGTGCGTGTTAAGTGTTTGACTTGCCAACCAAGGAGAGAAAAGAAATTCAGTTTGTTATTTACACATCAAATTATCAAATTAAGAAATAAAAGTCACTTTAAGTTTTCATGCTTAACTTCATCATACTAACAAGTAACACCAAACTGAAGCCCGCAATGCCACCTTGTTTATTTGCCCATACATATGAGTTAAGGTGTCCCAATGGAGCCTCCTTCAAAGCCTTTATTTCACAACCAAATGCATCGTAACGAGTATTACTACTCAGCAAGCCACCGAGAAATGCTGCGTTCTCTTAATCAACTTTGTAAGACACCACCGGTCCATCCTCCACCCAGCCCTCAGTTCTCCAAAATCCACCACATGCAGGTCACTTGTTACATGGTGCAGTCAGATGGACCTCATATGATCATACTGATATGACGACATTTCATTTTCCTGGAATTTGTTTCCATGTGGTCTTCAGTCACTGACACATCAAACTAATTGGACCAATGAAAAAGTTTATCTCTGGTATTTACTGCTTTGTCAGCTGTATGAGGACAGCTTCCTGGATTCAAGGTTTTAAATGTCTTAATTGATAAGAGCCGCCTGAGTACACCATTAGTTTTAGTCTCTGTGAGGCTATAGGAGGAAATTCACAGTGACTCATTTGCAAAAGTGTCTTCTATCCATCCACTGAGGGCTAAACCATTATACTGTGTGCTGACTGCACATCAACTGTAGGGCTGCAACTATTATTTTTATTATTAATTCATCTGTCAATTACTTTCTCAATAATCGTTTGGTCAGTAAAATGTAAGAAAATAGTGAAAAATGCCCATCACAAATCCTTAAAGCCAAAGGCGATGTTTTAAAATGGCTTAATTTGCCCAACCAATTTGCCCAAAAGCACAAAATATTCAATTTACAAAGCTGTTCAAGACAGAAAAGCAGCAAAAACTCACACTGGACATGCTGGAAACAGGAAATGTTTTTTGTTTTTTTTACTTGAAAAAAACAATGAATCGATTATCAAAATAGTTGCCTGTTATTTTTCTGTCAATCGACTAATCAATTCAGCATTTCAGCTCTATATAACACTTGAGACATGTAGTTAGCAACAATTAAACATCAAACTGACGAAATGCAGCCTAACCGAACGCAAGTACGTTTTAAAGTACTATTCAAGAAATGTTGCCTGAGTGAATGGGCATCTGTTCAAAACATCTTGTCTAATTTTATTTCAAGAACTGGGAAATTATTCCACATTCCACATGTATTTGACTTCCAGCATTCTTAATATTTACAAGCAGTAACTGGTAAATGGTTGACAGTTCAATGTTACATGAGACTTGAAGTGCCATGTGCTGAGTCTGGACCTCTTGACAAATACCTAACATAATGCAAAACCTTACTGTGAAGCAAAATAAACACAGTAGAACATAGCAGGGCTGCAACTAACGATTATTTCCATTATTGATTCATCTACTGATTACTTTCTCGATAAAATGTCAGAAAATAGCAAAAGAAACATCCAGCATAGGTTCCCAAAGCCCAAGCTGACATATTCACATTGCTTATTTTGTCCGACCAACACTCAAAAATTCACAGATATTTAGCTTACTATCATAAAGGACTAAGAAAACCAGCAATATTCACATTTGAGAAGCTGGAAACAGATAATTGTTTTTGCATTGTTGCCTAAAAATGACCTCATGATAATTGTTGCCGATTCATTTTCTATAAATATATCAGGCAGTGGTGGAAGAAGTACTCATGCCTTTAACATGAGTACCACTCTGTAAAAATACTCTCCAATGACTTGTACTGCCACAAGTAAAAGTCATCCATTTAAAATCATACTTAAAATGTAAAAATCATAATTTGCAAAAGTAACCAGTAGCTTTAGCTTTCAGATAAATGTAGTGGAGTAAAAAGTACAAGCATCTGTACAGCAATTGTACATATTTATTATTATTTTTATAATATTTTTTCATATCTTATTGTCAATTTTCTATTTTCCATTTATGCTTCTTGACTTACACTACTTTTTTAAAATCTCTCTTTATATTTCCTACTTACTATGTTTGTTATACCAAGGCAAATTCCTTATATGTGAAAAACTACTTGGCAATAAACCTGATTCTGATTCTTCTGATTCTGATTAACTTAAGTACAGTAATTGAGTAAATGTACTTTCCACCACTGATATCCGGGGCTGTCTAAGAACAACTTCTAGCTCTGTATTCCTTCTTAACCAGTGAGAAGCAACCCCTCTAGCTTTAGCCTGGTTTCAAAACTGCTGAAAGGGTGAAATGAAAGCATTTAGTCCCATTTTCTTGGCCTTGGGAGTTCTTAACTTATGATGCAAGATAGGAAGTTTCTGTAATACAGGCCTAGCAGTCTATTATTGCCCTTGCCTTTCACATACCTGTCATTGCTGAGCGAACCTTGTCCTAGACTCTGCGTTACCATGGTTCCCTTAACAGAGGGTGTGTCTGCAGAGTAGGTGTGCCACGAAAGTGTACCTGCACCAACAACTGCTGCCTGTACCTTGAAGTAACCTGAATCATTACATTGCCAACACTGTGCGTAAGACAATAAAAAAAAAAACATTTCTCCTTGCCTCTTCAAGAAAATATCATGAATTTATGGACAAATTAATGTGCAACTACCCCAGACAAGCAGGGAAGACAATGCACCCTATCATCTATTGGGATTAATGGCAAGGATACGTGGTGTAGTTACCATGACGAGCCACTAGACACATTGACAAGCTCGGCATGTGGTACCAATCGCCAATCTATGGTGTTTTGGCAAATGTGGTTCATTGTGTAAGCTATTGCGTTTTTAACAGCAGCTCCGACATACTCCATGCACTCCTATTAATGAACAAATGACTAAATGTGTTTTTAAAATAAGTAAATAAAGACCAGAAATGTAGAAAATAAGTCAAACAAAACAGATGTCTTGGAGAACAGAGATGTATAAAGACCTGTTTGTGTGTTGCTAAAGCAGCCTGAGCTTACAGGCCTTTAAGAAGTACCCCCGTGCAAATATTGCAAAATAGGTAAATGGATGATTTAAACTACCTGTTTTAGTGGTAAGAATGGGAAATTAAGCCATACAGAGTGTGCTATTTGATCGTAACAAGCATAAATGCAAGGTACGCCGAGGGTCTAGCACAACGTCTAGTTAAACCACATCTGAGTGGACAAAGACCCAGCGTCAAATCTAGAAAGTGAGAAGGGTAAAGCCACTATTTCTGTCCCAACTTTTACGAGTGTTTGTGATTAAAATTTTCGTGAAAAAAATAAATAAAACAAAAACAAAAAAAAAAGAGACGTTTAAACAGCGCTGGAGTGGGCAAAGTAGCCCGTCCAACTTACACAGTTCATTTGCGGTTACAGGCTTACCTTAGTGTTCACTCCAGTGAGAATGGGCAAACGGCGACACACTCAACACGCCAAAATGAGACCCCGCGTACCAAACAATAAGTAACTAAGCCCGCATAAAAGCGACAAAAATAACGTTCAAATCCACCTATCCTTGGGTTTCACTATTTTTCTTTCTTTTAAAACAGGGACTGATCATGTACCGCTCGACCTATCCTCGCTTGTTTTTCTGTCGCAGGCTGACTGCCTCCTCATCAATCACTCGTGTCAAGCTAGTCCGGGTGAGCAACCGACTTCCGTTTTCAAGTTTCAAAATAAAACAGCAATTGAGTAGCAGACTAGCTTTCTGTGGTGTCTGTGACTACTTGAGTTCCCATACATTGCAGTAATAAATATTAACATTAATATACATTAATATTAATATTCACATAATAAAAATGTCTATGTTACAAGTAAAGTACTTGTGTAAAGGTACTGTATGTAACTATTATCAACAAAATATACTCAAAGTATTCAAAATAATACTCATTATGCAGGCAGAATAATAATATGATTATTAATATTATTAAACTTTTATATAGCACCTTTGCAAACAAAGTGCTTTACAAAGGAAAAAACTAATCCGTGCCACAATTAAATGAAAGTCCAGCAAATAAAAGTACAGTAAATTGAACAGAATAAAATACACAAAATACAATAAAATAAGATAAAAACTGTAAAATAAACAACTAAAAAATCTAGAATAAATAAATATTAGTAAAGTATCATTTTTATGAAAATTCAAATTTGGTTCTTAAGCTATAACCGGGGAAAAAATTAAAACAAGAATACACAATCAGTCTTATAATTATCTTAGCTAAGTTTCATATAGATAAATGTAAATTCACCAACAAAAGTCTTTTTTTTCCATAAAGAATGTGAGAAGTATTTAAAGACCATTAAATTTCGCACCAAAGCTGTAATGACTGCAAGTTAGTTTGTTGCTTAATGTCTTTACTTACTTATTATTTTGTATTCATTTATTATTATTAATTTATTTTTGTGCCTAATTATTTTAAAATTCTTTCTATTTTCTCTGCACTGTGCTGTTCACTCCCCTCTGGCATGTTGTTCCATTCAACAGAGAAATCGAAGAGAAAAACTTTCATTTTGAAGGAACATCGCTTGATTTCCGGTGTGATCCTACTGTCTTCAATTGGCTTGATCGCCGGTCCCGTTGGTGACGTCACCAACGCCGGGACAAGTACAGGACGACGCCAGAGGAAAAGGGACAAACTGGGGGACTATATCGCCGCTTGCTGATGACAATGGGAAGTTTGCTTTTAGGGTCTTGCTGCTGTGTTCATCGTGGTCTAACATTTTTATAATACAAGTGATTTTTTGAGGAGTCTCTGCCGTTTAAATGGCAGAAATGTTCAGATTCTACAGACCAAAAAATGCCAAAAAAAGAAAAAAGATTTACTAAATTATACATAAACATTCATTTTATATTCATATTACATTGTAAAATGTACTCATTCAGATTCTAAATGGACCTCGGTGTGGTTGATTTCCTGGGTCAAGAATGAGCTTTAAAACTCATGACAACATGTTATTTCTAAAATTTTGGAACATGCTGTATGACCAAAACAGTCTGGTTTCAACTAGATACCGCTGCCCACATAATGTAATTATGAGACTACATTCAAATAAGATAAGATCAACTTTATTCTTCCCACGTAGAAAAATAAAGGAAGTGTCACAGCTGCAAAATGAAGTACAAAAATAAGTGCATACAGCTAAGGGAAGTAAAACTAGAATACTATATGAGCTCATACTATATACTACAACAAGGAACATGGAGAATAACAACAGGGGTTTTATACACCATACACTATATATAAGTAATAAATATGAAAGAGTAGTATTATATAAATTGCACTTGAGAAATGGGACCCGGTGGTGGGTTAAGTGATTTTTTTTCTGAAGATAGCAGAAATAGAAAAGGGTGCTATTTGTACGTTCATGTCAGATCTAAAAAAAGAAATAAAATGTCAACCATGAGATGTTCAGATAAAATGTATACAGTAGCTTTAAATAACATAGTGAAGACATGTTAAATAAGCAGGTCTTATATTTAACATTACTGAGGGTTTATCATCAGAGAGAAGTTAAATTTAGCATGAGTGGGATGAGTCCGGGGTCTCCTCCTTGTTCTCATATTTGTCAGTGACATGCAAGCTGAAATGCATAAGTGTTGGATGAATAAACCAGCTTGTAGCATTGAGTCACTGGTTACATGCTAACAGGTTATATTTTACTTGGTAAAAATGAGTCAGTCCTATTTTGGTATTAAAAGAACGTTGATTTTATCTGATTATCTGATAAGATAAAGTTTCATCATACAGAAAAAAATGTTCTGAATTATAAAGTAATGTTGACTGACTGCTGACTCAGGAAAGCAGTCTCTATCCAAATGTGCTAATACATTTCTTTTTTTTTTTTTTTTTTGTCCTCATGCAGTTTTGGTATTAAAATGAAATAATATCTTAAATCTCATATTATTATTGTTCAAGTCCTTCATAAACCCAAAAGCTAAAAATTCAACACATTAGTGAGAAATAAGAGAATCTGAGAAACAGCCAAAAATTTGACAATGAATGTGAGCTTTTGACTGTCTTTTGTAAGTGTGTGAATGTGTATTAATGTAAGTCCTTTTTAAGATATCAAATCAAATACATGAAGCAACAAGTCATTAAAGATTGCATAAATCAGGAATCCACAAAAAAGAGTGGGAAAGCGCTTCCCAAAAACTTCTTTGGGTTATTAATGACTCATTTTCCACATGACATAAAAGTTAACATGAAATAAAGATTACATCTAAATTTAAACTTTAAATGATGATTACATTATATCCTTGTCACCTGACCTACAGTCCCACTAAATGCCAGCCTCCTCACCTACTACACACCTGTAAAATGAGTCTAAACAAACTGGATAACATACAGCTCTCATAGCTACACCCTCACATTTAATGTCTCTCGTGTGCAATATTCATCCATTCAACAGTTCAGCTACGACAGGTACACTGATGTAAATTCACTCGCTTGTTCCTTGTTCCACAGCGCCTCCATGTGTCTAATCTTTATTCCTACACTGCAAAAGGGAGTAGTGAAATGTACATATACATAAACATGTTTGATACTCATCTGAGATTTTGGGATGTGAAACTGGAAAAAGACAGGCCTGAGGGCAAAACAATACTTTTATTCCTGAAGTTAAATTTGTGTAAAATCATATCAATTAAAAACAAACCGTTTCCTGCACAGAGATTTGGTGTTTCGTTTCCTATCACAAGGGGGCAGAGCATCCCTGGCAGAAAAGCTAAACACTGTCTCCATCAACATCTGTGCACGTCACACATACCAACCTTTACTGGATCATTGCTGTAGTGTCAGGATATTAAAATAACCAACCCACTGGTGAAAACCTGCACCCAACTGCCCACTCTCCCTCAGCATGGGAAATGGCATTCATACCCTAACATCAGTTTCATTACAAATCAAATTAGGCAAATAAGTACAAGCACATGCTTAAATGTTACTTAAAGCTTGTTTTAACACAGCTGACTCAAGGATAATTGGAAAGAGCTGAGGTGCGTGTTTAAACTACCAGATGTACGGTTGGTATTATTAGATTTCATGGTTGAGTTTCGTTTAACATAAACTTCTTAGTCATCTGGTGGTCTGTGACTGCTGCATAGGGGATTCAAAGCTGCTGTAAAAGTGCAAAATTATTGGGATGGTTTGTCTTTCATACCCTTCCTCTCTTAAGCCCAAGGAGAGCTTGGCTTATTAATTGAGGCTGAGTAACACTTGTCAACACTTTATCTGCCGCTGCTATAACCAGGATGTCTTCCATTTTAGATCCACGCCCCTCATATTCTCACCAGCCGCACCAGATCATCCCACTGAGTGACTGCTGAGAGCCCTGCAGCTGAGCAGAGCTATAGTTACAACGCTGATGAAACTATGTTTATTTTGGCAGAAAGGCGCCCGTCTTTAAGTCCACCTGATTGGAAGTGATGATGTACGTGATGAACCAGTGGCTCCCGTGCTATGTTTGCTATTCTGCGGCCTCCAGGCCCAGTGAAATGCAAATCACATAAAACGTAGAAGATGAGTATGATGAAATGTATATATGGTTGTATGTGCTTTTTGATGTGGCTGTGTTATCATGCATGCCATCTCCAAACCAACCTACAGTGTGAAAAAATTATTTCACACACAAGACAGCAGTTAGGACACAAGACTGCAATAATACTCAGAGATATGATTGAATTAACTGATTCAGTCTTGTAATTTATTTGTAGCTATACGCAAAAACTAATGCAGTCTAATACAACAGCCCTGCTATAAATTAAGGTTATAACGTTTAGTTTAAAATATTAAAAACACTTCTCAGTTTAAGCGAGTCACATCTAATAAACTGGGAACAGAGTCTATGTTAAAGAATTGTTGGACATTTTGGGATATGCTTATTTATTTAATTTTTTTTGCCAAGATTTAGACAAGTTCTCTATAGGCTTCCAACTCTTTGCTATACAGAGAAGCACACTAAAATTTAGAAATGTTGGACACAGACCAAATTAATATTATTAATATTTCTTCAATTGAAGAGGGACACTCTGCTACGTAGCGATGTTATGTACATATACGAACAAATCTTGAACACCAAATTCTCAAGCTAAACTTATACTGAATCATCATCATTGTCTTTGACCGAATCAGTAGCTCAGCTGTGATATAGAATCTGTTACTTCCTTTTATAAACAGTGTTTGTATAGGCGTAATTTTGTACTGAACTATAAGAGACCAGTTGAACTCACTAATGAACTGAAACCAATCAAAAACAGCTCTGTGTGTCACTTTTATCACTTTTCATGTCTACCAGCTCTAACATTCCCTTACATTCCCTTCCCTGAGGGTTAGGGTTAGGAAAGTTCCCGCTGTTTCACAGGCACCTGCCTCTCACACTGCTGATGAGCCATTCACTGTGTACCTGCCTACTAGCACTAGTTCATTCTCAGATTGTCTATTGTGTTGTAGTTGTTGGTTCCAGCCCTTATTCTGCCTACCTGCCACTCTGTATTTGCTTTCCTGCTCACTTTTTGGACATTTGCTTACTGCCTACGTGTTGTCTACCCTGCTCTGCCTCTACATTCCTCACACAATTTATCATGTTACAAAAGGTCTTTCTCACAACACACATTTCGCTTGTCGTAATTGGAGAAGCACAGGTGTTACTATTAAACGATGGCTCCTCTCTATTCAAGTGTCCCAGTAAGCCACAGCAGTGTGACAATGAGCCAGCACGCACAATAGACCTATTTCACAGCAAAAAGTTTGACTCGTCATAGCAGGAAAAACACAATTAATACTGTTAATGATGGCTCTGTTCCATTTAAGTGCACCAATAAGCCACGGCAGTGACACTGAGCCAGCACAGTGGCAGGGTCCTGAAATGAATAAAGCTAAATGGAGTGCAGCCCAATAGATATTATTAATTACACCTGTGATTTTCCTGCTATGTCATGTCAAAATATTTGTTGTGAAAAAAAGGGCTACAGTACGCCAGGAACCTGAAACTGAGACAGCTAAATGGAATTCAGCCATCATTCATTTTATTTAGTACACCTGAGCTTTTCCTGTTGTGACATCTGAAAATGTCTTCTGTGAATAGTGTTATGACTGGAGATGCGATGGATGTGATTAGCTTAGCAAAAAGAAAACAAATGAATGGCATTGTCAGCGACTACGAATCTTTGAACTGAACTTAACAAAATGACACACTTGGAAAGAAAAACAATTCAATTTTTTGACAGCAGAAGTAAAACATCTCTTTCGTCACTATAGGCCTTTGCTATCAGAATAGCCAAATAACTAAAAGCCTAACAGCGTTACAAAGTGGGGACCGTTGGGCACATTTGGCCCCCAGCTGCCAACACACCACCAGCCTCGATCTTCCACCAGCCCCCAGATCTTTTGGATCTGTATTCTGGGACATGGGGCTTGGTACTATAGCTGCCACCATGGCAGCTGTCCTTGTTTTGCAACAGACAGAATTAGTAAGATAAATGCAGCCAGAGACAGAGGGGCCCAGTTGTTGTCCAGATAAGTGAGGTCAGATGAGACTGCAGCACGCTCTTAGTGAATGGGAACACGAGAAATCAACCAAGTTATTAAGACTGGGGCTTCTTAAACTAATTTAGAAGAGCTGGATTTTATATCGAGGCATCATCAGAGGGGGAGAAGATGGTAATTTACCTTGAGTAAAGGAGCTAATCCCCAAAATGTCCACGTACTCCCACCCAGTTCATAAAAATAGATGGCTATAAAAGTATTTCACTGTAAAAGTAACTGATCATTAAATCGCCTTACCTCATTGGTGAGTGCAAAAGAGAGCTTTTCTTAGGGAAAAGAAGTAACATGATAATGCCATTAACTGATCCAAGTTGGGATTTTTCCACATTCAAATATTAATGCTATTATAAGAATCCTTTCTGGTCTACTTTTTAAGGCTCTCCATATTAATTGCACTAATGTCACATCCAGTAACATCCAGGTGATTCCAGAGGACAGCAGATCATAATAATTCAGTATGTGGTGGTGTCCGGTTGACTGTTTGTGTGATTATATGTAAAAGGCAAAAAGAACAAAGAGACAAACTTTAGCATCTAAATAAAGTGTCTGGTGTCTGCCGGGGTTGAAACATCCCACCAATCTCTGCAGGGATTTAGCGGTCTGGGAACACAACACCAGGCTAAATGACTGAAGATTTGCTGTGTCATATATATAGACCCACGTCACTGCTATGGCACTCAGCATAGAAAGAGCGAAAATGAATACAGGAGGCTTTTAATCATGGTCATAAATTGAATGTCAGGGGACAAAGCAACCACACTGAGAACAACCGCACAGAAGACAACTGTTTTGGTGTGGACAACAGCGATACTGTAGTTTCACAAAATTTAACTTTGAGAGTGTAATTACTTTTACCTTGAATTTTAAACTGTTTGTTATTTCCTGGTTTTGTGATAAACTGGTGGGATGTCTCAGGATGTTTCCCTGCCTGTCTGTCCTAATGCATGCTGGGATAGGAATCATTAAGGAATGAAGGAATACACAGGTATATATACATGCCTGGATGAATGTAAGGAAGGATATATGCATGAATTAATGAGCAGGAGCCTCTTAAAGCAGGTAGCCTGATCACCTGATCTCTTCCCATCTAAAGTATCTTCAGACAGGTAAACACAACAAACATTGTTTCCATAGTGTTGTCGTTATTACTTGGTTTGCACTAAATTATTTGAAAATAAACAGGTTCGAGTTTCAAATCATCCTGTTGCAGACTGCTGCACACGTATGTGAGGAACTATTTCTTGGCTGGGAGCAGTAGCTTCCAGAAGTCTCTCCTGACCCAAAAATAGTCTGGCACATAACCCTCTCAAAACCGCAACGTGTCATTTTTATCCTTTTTTTTTATTTTTATACAGATTAAACAAATATAACGTGTTAATTAGTGAGCTTTACAGGTGCTGGTAGGTGGATTTTGTTACCATTGTACAGAGCCAGGCTGTTTCCCCGTTTCCAGTCTATGTGCTAAGCTAAGCTAACCGGCCGCTAGCTGTAGCCTTATACTGAAACAACATATATACTGTGAGGGTGGTAACTATCTTCTCATCTAACTCTCAGCAAGAAAGCGAATAATTTCCCAAAATGTCTAACTATTCCTTTTATAAAGGGAGTCTAGTTGTCAACATCAAATCAAGGCTAAGGTGGTCTTAAACAAATTCCTGCTGTACACTTGCTAAGCTGCAAGTATACCCTATTCCCACAGTGGGAGCCCAAAATGATTCTGTCCCTCTTCATCAGGTCTAATTGCCCATTTGAGATCTTCATTATGACGCTGCACGTTCTTCAAAGTCAGTTGCTGGGATCCATTTCAGCCAGGCAGCCCAGTGAAGTTCTTCCAGAGGATCATATTGGATCTTGGATGACCCAGAGAAATTCCAGTCCAATTGGTTGCTGTGGCATTAATGATTAACAGCCCACTAGTGATGATGGGGTCTGCCTGGCTTGACCTTTCCACATGGCTGTATTTGCGGCAGAAGTAAGCACCAGGCCTTAGCATCACGATAGACTTGCAGTTCCTCAGACAGCTGCACCTTTATCCCCTGGCCTTAACAGCTGAGTTGGAGGCCTCGATCCAGAGCACAGAGTGGGGGAGGGACAACTGTGTGCCAGCTGAACACAGGCATGAAGCAAAGGCTGAGAGGGCTGGGAGGCAAAGACTGAGGGCATGCTAGGGCAGTCCTGGGCAATGTTTCAACTGGGCATAAAACAGATTGGTCCATGAGGTATTAATTAGACCACATGTCTGAAGTTAAGTGAACTGAATTGAAATGATTGTCTCCCATGTCCAGGTTAAATACTTAAGTATTATTATAATGTGTTTAATGTTGGCAATATTAGAGGAGCATGTTGAAACTATGTGGTTTATATCTATATCTGTTATTTTAAGGGGGAAATTGATCTAATATTACCAAAAGCACATTGGATGCATGAATGAAAAGATGCCACGTCTGTTAGGCGGAGTAATCAAATAAAATCAAATGTTACTCAGTCTGAACCTCAGAACAAGTACAATATCTTCTTCTGTCTGACAAACATCTGACTTCAATTTCGCCCACTAGTCCAAATGACTCAGATTCCTGTTTGTCCTGGCTGCCCAATTCAAACCTGTTTAGAGTGGCCTTTATGACAGTATTGCTAAGATATTGTGTACATTTAAACAGAAATTGATTATTGTTATTTATATCAAAACTGTACTTCTTGGCACAGCTAATTAAACAAGACTAAGAGTTTACAGCTACCAGCTCTTTGACGCTGTACTTTGAGCTCAATGCTAACGTCAGCATACTAACATGCTCACAATGGCAATGTTCATGCTGTTTAGCAGATATACCACCGTAGTTTAGCGTGTTAGCACAAAACACAAAGTACAGCTGAGGCTGATGGGACTGTCATAAGTAATGGACACATTAAAATGTTTGGCCTGCACTAGATGAAGAGTTAAGGGATCACCAATGTTCATCCTTAGGGCAACATGAATGTGTGTATCAAATTTCAGGAAAATTCATCCAATAGTTGTTGAGACGTTTCACTCAAAATCACAAATGTGAACCAATCAGGGGATAATCAAAGTCAATTGGACTCATCCTCTGGGGACACTGTACAAAATGTCTGCACAAAATTTCATTGCAATCCGTCTAATACTTGTTGAGACAAATAAACATAAATACATGCATACACATAGACACAGCACACACACACACACACACACTAATATAACACTTTGTGAAGCACCAATCTCTTCATGATGGTCTAAATATAGAGCACTTGAATCTGGTGACGCATGAGACCACCAAGTCAGGAAAATCTGAGAGAGAGAGAGAGAGTTGGGATAAGGAAAGAAAGAACTGGGAAGAGCATGGGGTTGATGGGGGGTGTGGAGCAGTGTGAACAAGAGAGTGCGGGGTTGCAGAAAATAGTGCCACAATTTTCTTAGAAACCATGTGGGTGTCTGTCATTACCAGGCCTGGATACTGTACCCAACACCTTGGAGGTTTGGGATTGAATGCGTATTCCCCTGTGAGGAGAAATATAGGGAGGTAGAGACAGATGAGACAGACGAGTGGGAACAAATCTCACAGGACAACAATCGTTACCATTTGACCCTTGGCATCCTTTCCTTCATGTATCAAAGGCCATAGGAAGATTGTGGCATTATGTAACAGCGTGCATGTGTGTTTGTGTAAATGTGTGTGTGTGTGTGTGTGTGTGCAATATTATGATAATGATAACCACAGATATCGCTGATGTAAAGAAAACAGCCATTGAGAAGAATGACTTGCTTTTCTCCAGGAAGCGGGATAGGGAGGGATGATGTGATAAAGCTGCTGCGGGGAGAAACAAAAATATTAGAAAGATTAAGTGAAATTTAAGTGCGTGAGTGAGCAACTGAATCACTGAGTAAGAGAGTGAACAACTGAGTGACCTTAAAAGGCCACACGGTGGTCTCGCTGGTGACTGAATGATCAAGTGAATGGCTCTGGGGTTATCTCTGTGAAGCGCCGCTGTATTTATAGATCATCTCAAAAAAGATTCCCTGCCCCCTTGCTACCCCCCCTCCTCCCCCACGTTGCCCCTCCCCTGTTTTCAATTAGCCCCTGATGGGTGGAGTAATGCAATCAGGAGTAACTACAGCTCACCCGGCGCCTCCTCTCTCAGTCTGCCCCAGACTCTGCACAGGCACACACTCCTCAGACAGGAAGGTAAGACCCAGCTCTGTTCAACTGCTCCACTATCCATCCATTCACTCGTCCATCTTTCCACCCATTCATCCTCTCACTGGTCTTCATTCAACCGTGTCTTCCATTCTCCGGGGATGCAGCTGCTCACTGTGCTCTGGCATCCTCCTCTCTGCCTCCCCCACCCACCTGCTCATGTTCTCTTTCCACCTGCACAGCACCTTCACTATTTAACCACCTCTTTTCTCTCCAAACTTTATGTCCTCCTGTCTGTCTCAGAGACAGCCGGACGTCCTCTTTTATTAAATTATTTTATCATCTATTTTTTTCCCCCCAAAAAATGCACAACCCCCCTGTTGACCCAAAGCTCATTTCCACCCTTCTTCCCTCCCTTCTCATCAAGCTCACACTTCCCTTCAGCAAAACTGTGTTGATAAAGGTGTCGGCTCCTTTCTTGCTATTACACAGCAGTGACTTCCATTTTCACAAACTGGTCTGTTCTTTTGCTTTTTTGTGGCTTTACAGCATTTCACGCACTTCACAGCATTTTGGTGTGATGCAATTCAGTATAAAATCTTGTAGTCAAACTTTTCAAGTGCACAAAAAAGTACCTGTTAATACAATACAATAACTAAGGGACTTGAAAGGTTCCTGAAAAGATCTAAACATATTAGAGGAATATAGTATATACAGAGAGAGAGTAGTCATTTTACAGTTGGTGAAAGAACTGCTAACTTTTAGTTATATTGCATTTACTTTGAGTGGGAACTGTAATTCAGGATGTAATAGGAACATTTTCAGTTTAGAGCGTAATTCGATTTAACATTTCATTCCATTATCCACTTACAATGCTATTATTAGTGACTGTTGTTCGTACTTATTTAATTGACCGGGAATTCCTCCAGAATTGTTGCTTTAGAAGAGCAGAAAATTGATATGAGCTCGCTGTTTAGAGGTCTCACTGTCAGAGAAATTACTGGTTTATGGTTTGCATTTCTTTAGATGGTTGGATAAGGTTTTAAAGACGGTCTTATGCACCTTTAAAACATCTGGAAATGTGATGAGCTGTAAATTGTAGGATTTCTAGAGCCATATAAGGCACTTAAATTCATGAGACAATAGAATTGCTTTTTCAGCTTGACTAAAAACTAAAATTCCTTTCAAAAACTGGAGAGTAACTGTAAATTCAAGCAAAACAACCCAATTTTTTTTTTTAATGCACAGAGAGTTGATTGTCTGGGTGAAACAGTGGAATTTTCTAGGGATAGACAAGGCTGCATAGTGGTCAAACACTTGCCATCCAACTGGCCATGTAGCTCAGTTTGGCATCAGGCGATTTGCACTGAGAGACTCCCAGATGGGCAGCATCAAAGAGACCCCAGAAGCTGGGAAACAGCTGCATGACATGTCTGAATAGCTGAAGGTTTTATTTGTGGCAGTTGAGATTATCCTTTTTTTATTTTTAGGAGTCAGATAAAGCCTTATATAAGCTAGGTGAGTCATGGTGGGAGCTACAGACAATGAGGGAATGTGGGAGGGGTTGAGAATAACTCAGAGCAGAAAGGACAGGCAGATTAAACGTCTCACCTTCAGCCAGATAAAAGATACTAACCTCTTGAATGGCGGGAACATCACAAATCACTCGCAGATCTCATGCTGAACCACCGCGGTGGGAATATGCAGTGATCACAAATAGATTAAGGGGAAGAAGTTCTGACAGTCCAAGCACATCAAAACAGCAAGATAAAGGGAATAACAACAGAGGAGAGCAGCTCAATTAAAAACAGAAATGCAAGAAATTAAGAAAGGAGTCGTGGTCAGGAGGGAATGTATAAGGGGAAATTAATTTTGAGTTTTCAAGCTTTTCTTTCCAGCCTCCTTATATGGTCAAAGCTTTGCTGAGGAATCAATGGACATATAGTCACATGAATAGTAGAGTATGTGTGTGAGTGACAGACAAAAAGCCTGTAAACGACTAAAAAGCCTGTAAAAAACACTACACCTTTACTCCCTCTGTTCATCTTCTCGCACTTACACACACTCAAATATGTCGCCTGCACTATCCTTGGTCAACAGAGAGTAAGAGTATTTAGGCACAGGTGGGATAACCAGAGGGCTTAACAGGCGGACCACAAACAGCTGCAGATTGTGAGTAGCCATTATTACGAGTGCCATTCAAACCCACTTATACACCGACACACTCACTCACTCACGTACACACATGCATAATGACAAGGGATACCGTGATCTGGTGCTGACAGCTGGACGTGACGTGATGGATGGGTCAGTGTACAGTGGCATGGTGAGCGTTGGTATGCAACGGGGCAAAAGTTGACTGTCTCTAAGCAGGACTGATTGGAGTTATTTATATCCTCCTCGTTTGTCACCTTCTACTTCTGACACCGAGAACAAAATGAAGGACTGCTGAGAGACTGGAGAGAGAGATGAGCGGGGAAAAATGCAACACGGAAAAACCCTGTAATGTGAAGGATCTTGATACTGAATGTGTCCCAGAAAACATTTATTGCGTGGAATTTACGATCTCTACGAAATTACTCTCTGCTGAGTGTCAGTGTCACTGCAAAGATGTATTTGAACAGAGTAGCAAAAAGACAAAACTGTCTTCAAAGCTTCAAAATATTTTTTAATCATCCAAAAAGAAAAAGAAAAAGCTGTTTCATATGTGAAATTAACCAGATGTGGTAGTCTACCTCAGCTTCCAACAGCTGTTTGCATAAAGTCACATACTTACTGTACTATACTATACTGAGAGAGTACTGTCTCTCCTCTCACTTTCTGTGTCTCTTTGTCTTCCCCTCTCTCTCAGGTGAGTGACCCTGGGTCAAAATGACCGAGCGCTACGACTGCCACTACTGCAAGGAGTCCCTGTTTGGGAAGAAGTATGTGCTGAGAGAGGAGAATCCCTACTGTGTGAAATGTTACGAGAGCCTGTACTCCAACACCTGTGAGGAGTGCAAGAAGCCTATAGGCTGCAACACCAGGGTAAAGAGATGTCGCAGAACACGTCGTACATATGAGCCCTAACATGCTCTTTCTGTGGGTTTTCTGTCTTGAACACTAATTATCATCAAAGTCGGCCTAGCTCTAACTGTCCATCCGTTCTTCTAGGATCTGTCATACAAGGACCGTCACTGGCATGAGGACTGTTTCAAGTGCTTCCAGTGCAAGCGCTCGCTGGTGGACAAGCCCTTCTCCACCAAGGATGAGCAGCTCCTCTGCACTGAGTGCTACTCCAATGAGTATTCCTCCAAGTGCCACGAGTGCAAGAAAACCATCATGCCAGGTAGTAAGAAAGCCACAAAGAGAGCAGCTTATTTAAGTTAAGCCGATATAAAAATCCATTTTCTGATATGAAAAAACTGCTCTCTGGTCACTCAACTTAATTGTCAGTCCTTGTGAGTGAAAGCTAGACTGATAATACCACATACATTAATACAACTGTTAGTCGAAATGTCCAAAAAGTTGTAGTACATGGGTTGAAGTAAAACACATACTACAATGCCATTCATGCTCCAGCACCAGAAAGGCTTCCAGTGTGCCCCCGTTGTATGTGAAGTAATGTGACAGAGATCAGCTAAAGTCTAAGTAGATCTGCAGTGTCAGAATAGTGCAATCTGTGAATGGTTTAAACATGATTGTCTTAAATCTAAATGCTGCCAAATTTGTCTATCACATTATATGCACAATAAATCAGCGTAATTGCGTTAGGTTTGGTGTGCACAGCAGTCAGTCAGTCTATGTAATATACAGTCTCCTGTCTGTCCTTACAGCCCTCATTTTTAAATGACATTTCAACTGGTTTTTAGGGGGTTGATAACAAAGCCCCTTCCTCCAAACTACCAATTTCTGAACAATATTTAGTGTGTCCTTTAAATCCATCATGTACAGGTGAAAAGAGCATGGGATACATTCATAGGAAATTAATAAGACATGGTCCATTCTTTTACGTTTGTTACGTTACGTTTGTGATTGTAAAGGTTCTTCAAGCTGTTAAATACAAAAAATACAACACACCTCAGATTATGAAACCATAAAAAATGTGCATGGTGCCACATGTATTATCACATATTATGCAGACCTCTTAACTGTATTGATACTAAGAACTACTTAACTTGTATGTTATTTCTTGACATTTTCTCTTCTGTCCTATTGCTGTTCTCTGTGCACCCCTTTACTAACTCCATCCACTCCTTTCCTTTATGTTTCTCTGAAGGCTCCAGGAAGATGGAGCACAAGGGGAACAGCTGGCACGAGACCTGTTTCACCTGTCAGAGATGCCAGCAGCCCATTGGCACCAAGAGCTTCATCCCTAAGGACACCCATAACTTCTGTGTGCCCTGCTATGAGAAGCAGTTTGCCATGCAGTGTGTGCACTGCAAGAAGGTAGGACACCCAGTTGTAGATATCACACAACTCTCACATGTAGCTGATTTTCAAAGTAGTACTCAATTATTCTCCATCTTCACCCAAAGAACCATGATTTCACCTGTCACTCTTGTTCCCTCTCATCAGCCCATCACCACCGGCGGGGTGACCTACCATGACCAGCCCTGGCACAAGGACTGCTTCCTGTGCACTAGCTGCAAGCAGCAGCTGTCTGGCCAGAGGTTTACCTCTAGAGATGACTTTGCCTATTGTCTCAACTGCTTCTGCAACCTTTATGCCAAGAAGTGTGCCTCCTGCACCACCCCCATTAGCGGTAATCACAATTTATTAATTTATTGGTCTCCCTGAATCTAAATAAAATGTTTCCCAGTTGTTCTGACTTGGACTTGCTCTTCACTTTCAGGCCTTGGAGGCAGCAAGTACATTTCCTTTGAGGAGCGCCAGTGGCACAATGACTGCTTCAACTGTAAGAAGTGCTCCGTGTCCCTGGTTGGCCGTGGCTTCCTCACCGAACGTGATGACATCCTGTGCCCAGAGTGCGGCAAGGACATCTAATTCGTTCTGAGGGACGACGGCTACGTCTGATTGGATGACCTTGTTATGATAGAGGAATGACAGAAATACAATAAATACTGTCAGAGCACAGAGCATAGCATCCATAGCATCTTTACTATCTTGCATTACTATGAATGTACATTGTTTTATGCCATGAAATACAAACTACTAACAGTGTTATTTGAATTTAGAAAGTTTAAGTTAAATGTTCACTCTTTTGAGAAAAAGTCATTACTAATAAAATAACTGTTGGCATGAATGTGAAGACCTTTGCTTATGAAACAGCAACATGTTTGCAGATAAGACACTTTATGAAGCATTTTGAAATAGATCTACATTATTTATGTAGACTCTCCACTTTGAAGTGTAATAATAATTACTGCTTTGTGCATGGACTAGCTTGATGCTGTAATTAGTAGAGGTTTTGTGAATGAATTCTGCTATTACCAATTAAATATATCAAAATTGTGTCTTTACTCTTATAATTGCTAACTGTAGCTGTGCATGAAATGAATTTCAGAATTGTTCATACAAAAAAAACAACAACAAAGGGGGTCAAAAATGTTTCTATTTTGCAGAAAATGCAAACAAATTTAATACAAAAGTTATTGCAGATTGGGGAGTGTAAGACCTCTTAAGAGGAATTTATATTTCCTTTATTATTCTTTACCACAATGTTAGTTTAAGAGTACATTAAGTGTTAGAATACTGGCATATTGAACATGGGTCACAAAGCTGCTAACTTTTCTACTGTAATTAAATCAACAAAAGTGATTCATTGTGTTGAGACAATTTATTTAGAAAACTGTTGGTACAAACATGATACTGGATTCAAAATCTTGTTCCTATGTGTGTTTTTGATGAACTCTGTCTACATCCATTTCAAACAACTGCAAAGTCAATTTATCCACAATTATTCCAAATAAATATACTTCAAAAAGACAATATTCTTGGTTTAGTCTATATTCCTCTCTTTTGTCTGAATTATTAAAATGTGATATTCAAACACCTGAAGGTAAGTTATCTGCTTTCTCTGTGTCAAAATGGCTATTTAGTAGTGGATTATGATCCAGCTGTATAAGAAAATCCTTTCGTCTCCATGTTATGTGCAACATAGTTTCAATACCACACTACACTAATATTTGAAAACCCTGAACAACTTGTACAGCGCTGAGGTTTGAATAAAGCCAAACATCAGAGGAATGGAGTTCATAGAGAAGAAAAATGAAGTGAACACACACACCCCTTCTAAATGAGCACAATGTGTGGTTTGTATTATTTTAAAAAGGTACACCAGGAAAAAACTGAATATTTTTAGCAGTGCCTCATAACGTGTTCACAATGCCTCTTAGATATGTCCATCATTTTGACAGTCACAGTCTCAAACTATCAGAGTATATAGCATTTGTTTCAAAGTCAATCTGTCCCATTCAAGTCATGGAACAACCAATTACAAAATGGTAAACAAAACCCAGGCAAAAAACTCACCCTTTCACCCTTGCAAACCAGTACTGGAGGCCCTCTTCCTAAAACCAACTCATGCACAGAAACAGAATAGCAACAACCATAATTTCCATAAATGGCATTTCAGAAAACAAAAGCCGTGTTGCCTGTTTTGTCCTCTAGAAGGACTAGAAGGACTTGAGGAGAGTTGCTGATCATTGATGGTAAGGGCACTTGAGGCTGCGGAGAGCAACAAGGAAGCTCTGGACTTCAAAAGCAGGACGATCTTCGGAGAAACAGCTCGTCCTGTTGGCTCTCAGAATTGAACCACAGCTGTGAAGTGGCCGTGACACACAGGTAAAAGGGTTTTCATCCCTTTGATGCAATTAGTGGCATGACTGTGATGGGGAGAGCAAAGGTAATGGGAGGGGAGCCCCCTTCAGGTCTGTGTGAATAGGGGTCAGAGGTCACGGCCACGTCACATGCTGGATCTTTTTCTTCTCCTCTGGACACTTCGTGGCACCCTGAAGAGATGGAAGATGAAATATCAACAGGTTAGAGTAACAAAATTTAAATTGCCATTGTTTTCTGTTTTGCACAGACTGAAAAGATTTGAGTCACAAAGACACAATTTTTCTTTTTTTGACAGTTTAGGACTTTTCCCTCATGATTTGATTTCTGTTGTCAATTCTTTGAAAATGAAATAACATTAAAATGCAGTAAATCATTACAGTGTGTGACCAATTCCCACTTTTCTAGAAAGAAATATTGTGCTATTTTAGGGGTATGTTTTCATCTTCATTTACACAGTGATCAGTGGTTGTCTTTTCAATAGATTGCATATCAAAGAATCACCTGTAACGTGAAAGTATTTTATCAGCATTTGCCTTATACGATTGCTACCCCTAATTACAATACGAACAATTAAATTACAAGAAACAGAACAATATTGATAATTATGCAGATCTTCTTTGAATCACACAGTACATTTGTGTGAAATGCAGAACTGAAGGGACAGGACAAAAAGTTCCTACCGAGCGGTTTGCTTCTTGTTTGAGGTTTGCGGTGTCAGCGCTGTGATGAATGGATGAGGAAGAGGAAGATTTGTTTCCAGATAGCCTGCAGATGGGGTTGGACAGGTTCGCAGCAGGGGGAGGTTTTAACCTGTCAGTGATTCCCTCTGGTTTCTTTACTTTTAGTGGGCCAGAGTAAGAGGAACTGCCATCAAACACAATCAGAGGCCTTTTCCTATTGTGGTTGTTACTGGAACTGGAAATGACAAAACAACAATAATCAGTTGTTTAGACTCAAATGGATTAAACTCATGTTGGTATTAAGGGCTCTATTATTCATTTTATTATTCCCTCGCCTGTGCCGGTTTGGGATTTTGGTGACTCACACCAGTGGGAGGAGGGACACAGTAAGAGGATGTGCCATTCCCAGTCCAGCAGTGCACTGCAATCTTGATGCAGTGCACTGAATGACTGTGTTTTGTGCCGCCCACCTGCTCCTAGACTGTACAGCGCACACAGGTCACCTGTGATCTGTAATATTGTTGTCACTTGAATTGGTGAAGGCACATGCACATAAACCTCTCTAAAAATCACACAAACACCTTAAGTCATGCTTTCACTTTTCTGTTCAGCCACCTGATTACTCACATCATATCCACTGGTTTAACTTTAGGGATGTACCGATCAGACTGACCTAGTTTTTAATGCCACAGCAATCCTGTGCCTCATGTCACCATTGCATTAAAATGATTCAGATTGGTTCCACGCAGTGAGGTAACAGCTTTTACATTTGTGAAAAAGAGAGCAGTGGTTTAGGATTGGTACTCGGTATCGGCAGGTACTATGAGCTGAGTTATCAGAATCTGTATTAGGAGAAAAGTCAGTACTGTATGTGAAACTAGCCTATGGGAGGCTGGGGAACAGTTTGTGAAAATACTGGATTTAAATGTTGAAAAAATTATATAATTCCATGCAGACAGTAGACATCTGTGAGTTCACAAAAATGCCTTTGAAGATGCAACCAGCTGCTGGATAACAGTTTAAAAAAGTAAAGTTTTTATTTTCCCCAACGGTTATGGAAGGCTGGGTGACCAACAGTGTTGGAAGAACACTGTTGGTCACCCAGCCTTCCATAACCGTTGGGGAAGGCTGGGTGACCAACAGTGTTGGAAGAAGTACTCTCAGATCCTTTACTTAAGTAAAAGTAGCAATACAGCAGCGTAAAAATACTCTGTTACAAGTAAAGGACCTGCATTCGAAATTCTACTTGTGTAAAAGCACATAAGTATTAACAACCACATGCACTTATCAAGTATCAAAAGTAAAAGTATTCACTAGATAGATAGATAGATAGATAGATAGATACTTTATTGATCTCCAAGAGAAATTTACATTTCCAGCAGCTTGAAAGGTTGAAACATAAGGGCATGCAAGTAAATACAGTAAAAATGCAAAAAGAAACTATAATAAAATAGAAGGTAAAAACTATGCAAATTTCATAGTATGATTTCAGAGTGTTATATTATGGAGCCTTCAAGGTCCCAAAAGAGGATCTATTTTTTTTTTAGCTTATACACACACAAGATAATAATTTGTACACACACACACACAAGTTATTGTTGTGTGCAACGAGATAAAAACTTTTTTTATTCTGGGACTTCAGTGGCTCTCCTGTTTGTTTCATTGTGAGGCAATTTACAACTTCATCATTCTTATAAGCACATGATGATAGATGATAACTGAAAAACACCTGTGAGGGCATGTGGGTTCTTTAACCTATAAGAGTGCATCATATTTAATAAGCTGATCACATGTTTTGTATGTAAAATCAAAGTAGCTAGTAACTATTAAATCTCTTAAATAAATGTAGTGAAGTAAAAAGTACAATATTTCCCTCTAAAATGTAGTGGAGCAGAAGTATAAAGTAGCATAAATTGGGTATACTTAAGTAAAGTACAAATTCGTCAAGTATAGTACTTAATTAAGTATATAGTCCTTGAGTAAACGTAATCATTGCTGAGGTCACAATGGTCTTAACTAACTAACTACCCATCAAAACACAGTAAAGTCCATCTTGAAAGCTTCCAGTGTAGTTAGCGTGACCTGTCTGACCTGTGACCAGCCGGTGTCTGTCTCCCTCGGCTCTTCTCCACTCTCTTGCCCCAGCGGCTGTTGGGTAAAGTCCTCTGCGGCAGCGGGATGACATGCCGGAGATAAAGCTCTGTGAGCCGGTCCCGACTCTCACAGTCTCTGGTACTGACATTTTTCTGATTCAGACAGAAAGACGTGTTAGCTCACATAATTAATCAACGTCTGATGCTACGAGAAAAACAGCCAATATCAACAGACAGCTAACTTATGCTGACTGTTAGCCGGTATGCTAACATTATGGCATCTTTCCTTTACCTCCACATTAAATGACACTTTCCCACGTTTCTCTTTAAACATTAACTCACCTCACTTAAGATTAGCTGCATGTACTCTAGAGACAACAGCTCGGGGTGCAGTAATAGTTCCACATCCGAGGTACAAACAGCCTTTCCATCTTGTCCTGTGGAAGTCGCCATATTTGATGCTCACCAGTTCCCGACATGCACCGCGTCACAACAACACAGCATGAGTGTTTCTTGCCCGGTCAGATGGTGCCGTGTTCCCAGATCTCAGCGTGGTGACTATAGTTATTTGTTACAGATAAAAATGATGGCCACAACTATGAAAATAAGCCAAAGCAGAATTGTCCTTTAACATCATGCCAGGTTGATGTTTTCTGGTTGTTTTTTGTGATAGTTCTGTCTTTATCGCAGTCATGCTTCAGCAGATAGAAATTGTATAGCCAACTACAGCTATAAGAATAAGGCTCAATCATGTCTTGTTAGTGACTGAAAACAAGAAGACCCTGTTTTCAATTACAGGCTGATATAAGCATGGAGATACTATTCACCACAGCAGTTTCAGAACTGAAAAAGCCTTTCAGATGAAGGGCAAAACGTCTTCAATCAGAGCTCCAGTCCAGTGATTAGGATTTAACTTTCTCCAGACAAGAGGACTCCAAACTTTCAGTTGACCAGGGGCCCTAAAACATGTAAGTATTGTATTGAACTGGCCCTGGCCATGGCCCTGGCTTATAGACAACATAGAGGTCCCTCTTCTGCATGAGCTGGCTGCAAAACAACTTGGATCCACATCCTTCTCATTGGAAGGAAATGAGAACATATCGTTTATTAAACTATTATAATCAACACTAGGCCTAATTTGTCTCTACAGTCCTGAAATAATGTGTTTCACAACTGCAAATCAATGTAACTCATCTATGAGTTTACAAATTCATATGAGAGCTTTTTTCAAACCAAAACCATGACCCTGTTGTGGTAAACTATTGCAGCCTTTGGTAGACACAGACTTGGATCAGAGCAAAAATGTCCCTTCTCCTGACCTTTTTGCAGTTAAATGATGTGTTAGATCCAGCTCTAAGTGAAATAATCAAGTTAGGACAGTAATGTGATCTAAATTAAGATGGAGAGACCATGCGTTGGTTGTCACATGAAGGCACACAGGCACATGAGTAGATGCATAGGGCCTAAATTCATGTTTTATAGTGTTTGCCGTTAATTAAATGTTATAGTGAAAATACATTTCATATTCAGTATTAAATGAGTGCTACTTGTTTTCTCCCTGTGGTTCAGAAGTTAGAAAAATTGTCAGTCTGCACAGAAAATAAATTAATTACATTTGTTTTACATTTCATGTGAATTTCAGGTCAAAACCATTAAACAGTACTAGGTGCAGTAGTTTAAAACATTAATATGACTCTTAGAGCTGATTAGTCGATTAATCGATTAGTTGATGGCTAAAAAATTGTCTATTCTGTCCATTTTTCAGGCAAAAGTTCCAAATATGATCATTTTCATGCATCTCAGTTATGAGAATTTGCTGCTTTTCTTTGTCTCATGTGATAGTAAATTTAATATCTTTGGGTTTTGGACTGTTGATATGACAGTTGTGGCTTTAGGAAATTCTGATGGGCATTTTTCACTATTCTGAAATCAATCAATTAGGAAAATAATCAGCACATTAACTGATAATCAATAAAAATCACTAGCTGCAAATAGCTTCTTAAGCAAATGAGACCATGGTTACAGAGATCACTTGCTTCTTGCTGAAAGTTTTGCAAGTATATCTAAAAAAAATAAGACCACATTTCCCCCTTCTTATTGTCCAAAGGATGTTGCTGTTACTAGAGTTCATTAACATAGATCCAGACCTCTAGATCGACGCCAACATCTCTGATTTGTAACTTCATTTGCAATGACAGAACAGCACCATCTTCCTGTTTTGTGCTGTACAGCAACACAAACTCTAGTTGGCTGGCCGAGGCTGCCAGTGTTATTGATGATGGTCTTTCAGCTTTATAGCATTTATACAAATATCTCAAAATAAATTCAGTAATCATTTATCAATATTAAAATGCCGCACGTATTTAAAAATGTTACACACAGTTGAATCAAAACCCCAGTGCATTCACTTCAGTCGGCACAACTTAGTTTTTATGCAGTGGGAGTACCGAACCTGATAGAATTCATTACACAAACCGCTCTGTATGTTTTCTTCAGTGAAGCAGATATATTTCCACTTACAGTGAATAGATGTGTTTAGTATCCCAGCAACTCAGCAACCTATTTCCATTATGTAGCGATGTAAAACATTGTAAAAGCAGCTGGCTAGAATGTGTTTTTCATCCAAGCACTCCAGTCTGTCAATGCAACCAACCACTTTTAAAAACTATATTTATTTACCTGGTTTGGTCATTCATGAAACGATAATACATTCAAGTAAACATTCACGGCTCAATAACTGACACATTTCTGTGTTGACACACTCATGGTTTCAAATAACAGTTTCAACTCACATGAGGTTGTGTTTCTGCACAAATTTCATTAAAATGTGTTTTTTAAAAAAGACGTCAGTTGAAAGCTTACAGACTTTTCTCTGAGAACATCACTTAACATTAATACCGTGTATGCTTTTTTTGTGAAACTCGTCACATAACTGACAATAGAATTATTATCACCACTACTACAGTCTGAAGAAACAGAGTGACATTGATGAAAAACTTCAGGGACAAATTATGAAACAAAGAAGTAAACTGGCAAGGGAGGATTAGGAAATTGTTTGAACGGCAGTAAGTTTCAGAAACCATAATGGCCATGAAGTGAAATCAACCAGTATATCTTGAGACTGAAAGTTCATCGCTGATCTTGGAAGCAGATGATAAATTAATCTCGCCACAAGGTCCACTCAGTAGCTATTCTGGAGCTTTCGACTGTATGACACGACCTTCCTCAGCAGATGCAGTTGCCCAGTTGTCACGTAATTGTCAGTGTTGCACTTTAAGGCCTTCTCATCCACGCTTGCTTAAAAATTGAGATTGAAAGTTCATTCTAGTGGCGAGATTATTTTGTCGACGACCAGTATATTCTTTTAAGGTGAACTTTTAGTAGCCTCCGATTGCTTATAATGAGGAAACAGAGTTAAAAACAGTTGATAGCAGTGTCAACAGCTGCTGGTTTGTGCATCGAGAAACTGGTCCTCCTCGTTTCACACAGCTGACTGAGTCTCGCTGCACACATAGATGTTGCTGGGCCTCACTCTCCTGCGGCTCCTGCCTGGCACTCTGGGACACAGTTTGCAGCTCTTGGGAATGAACTCCTGACAGGCCTCCCTGAACTTTCTGATCCTCCAGCAGTAGATGACAGGGTTGAACACTGTCTTCAGGTAGCTGAGCCACAGAGCGCCTATGCTGACTGGGTAGAAGACCGAGCTGTAGTAGAACTGCCGGCTGAACACGGCCAGCAAGCTGACCACCGTGTGCGGCAACCAGCACACAGAGAAGCCGACAAACAGGATGAGGATGGTAGTGAAGGCTCGGGTCTTGAAGCTCATGTCCACCTTGATCTGAGGGGGCCGCTGCAGCCCGGTAAGTCTCATTTTGCTGACTTGATTGAGGGCTGGCAGGCAGGAATGCTCGCTGGTGTGGTTGTGGATGCGCAGGGTGTTGCGGCGCACTGTGTTGAGGATACACATGTAAGAGTACAGCATGACAGCAAATGGCACAAAGAATACTGCTACTGCCAACAGAACTGTGTATCCACGGTCTGCCAGAGAATCACTGTATCCCAGCACACACTGCGGCGCCCAGGCACCCCCAATACCTGCTGCGCCTGTCCTCCACCCGACTACAGATGGCAGAGACACACAGAGGCTCAGCACCCATGAACCTGCAATCAACAGTTTAGCTCTGTGCGGGGTCAACTTGTCCTGCCGCTGCACAATGATGAGGAAACGGTCCACACTGATTATGAGGAGTATGGACACCCCCTCCAGGACAAACAGCCAGTACAGCATGATGGATGCTCGGCAGAACCCGCTTCCAAAGCTCCAGTCGGCAGTGGCCACAGTGACTGCAGTGAAGGGCATGCAGAGCACAGACAGCATTATGTCCGAAAAGGCCAACGTGGCGAGGAGGAGATTGATAGCAGAACGCATGGCAGGTTTCTGGTAAACAATCAGACACACGATCGCATTGCCGAGGAAACCGATAGTAATCATGAAGATCATTATGGCTGCCAGGGTCACACGCAGAGTGACTGATATGAGGGGAGTCGCAGCTTCTGACGGGAGACTTTGCGCTGCTTCCTCTACATTGTCCGGCTCCATGAAGTCACACTCCTCCAGCAGGCTTTCATTACAAAAAGCCATAGCAGCTGTTATCAACGGATATCAGCCCAAAAGAAGGTACATGTTTGATTATTGTTGTGGTATACACATTAAGTTGTCTTCCAGCAGTTCCAGCAGTTGTCCATGGCAATATCTGAAATAAAAAGACAAAAACATCCACATACGGCATTTTAAAAAAATACTTTGTAAAACATAAAAAACTATCTGTAAACTAACAGTCAAAACACAGAAGAGTTTATACCTGACAAAGTGATTGTTCCATGATTTTAATGGATGTCGGCGTGAATTAACAGTGCCCTACATTAACGTGCTGTCTGTCTCTTAAAATACTGCAGTAAACAAGGCATAACCACAGAAAACACTGAGTGTCTCATTAGATAGTCAGAGGAGTTCAGCTGCTCCGTGATCTATTACTCAGTGATAATTGTAAATTTGAAACAGTGAGCGACGTCCCCATGATGCTGAAGGAGTTATATAAGCCACGGGACCAACCCACAGACAACACATTGAGAGATATAGTCACACAGGACGGAGATTTGCTGCTCACTTGCTTAAATAAGGTTGATGATTAACAGCTGATATGTACGGATTCACATGGGTGCATATACAAACATGCACACCACCTACCCTCCAACACACACAGTGCGTGTAATGAATAGAAATACACACATTTACACAACACAACAAGTGTAGTACACACCCATGGTGCAGTTGCCTGTCTTCCGTCGACTTAGCAGAAGATGATTCTCGGGTAAAGCTTCAGACTCTGATGCAACCTTGATAAAACAGAGAGGCATCTTCAGGACACACACACAGGACACGTCTGTTGCTATGGTTTCCACCTCCCGCTCTTGGTGCAAGTGTTAATGATGTGTTGAGGTCATTCTGGCGTTCAGGTCTCAGATGCGGTCCTCCCAGCTGGACTGGCACTACGAGACAAGAAGACCAGTTAAGGGTCATAACCTCCATGTTTAATGCCCTGTGAACTCACAGTGTTACCTCCACCCAGATGTGGTGGGCCTTTCTGTAGCAGACATTTTGACTTGTCATAGTAGTAAGTGTTACTAATAACGTCATCTGTGGCTTTGTTCTATTCAAGGCTCCCAGTAAGACGTGACTGTGTGACAGTGAGCCAGCAGGCACAATACCAGGACCCTGAAAGTGAAGCAGCTAAATGGAATTCAGCCCAACCTTAATTTGATTATTTACATCTGTGCTTTTCCTACTGTGACATGTTAAAATGTCTCCTGTGAACTCAGTGATTGCTCTGTGATAGTATAGATATTTAATGTTAACAGTCAAGTTTGAATTAACCCACACTAAGAGTAAGAATCTCATCTCAGTATGTGATGGTTCACCCAAACAGGTAAAAGGAAATGATCCCTCCAGTGATTGTAGCTACATTCTTTCACAAAACCCCATATAGGCCGCTGCATAGTGTTGCTGGTTGTTGCCAAGGCAACAAGGTCACCGGTTCCATGGCAACAAGCAGCCTGTACTCCTCTATGACAAAATATTTTCTGTATCACATGGTTTGCAACTCAGGACTTTCAGAACTCATAGTCAAACTACCACATAAAAATATATATTTTCTTGAAACACAGAGCAAAGATGACTCACTGTCAGACATGCGGGTGATAAACATACATGCGTCTGTGTTAGGCATTTATTAAGTCAAATGTAGGAAATAAATCAGCTAGTAAGAGAAAAAACTATAAATGAGAACAAAGGTATGAGGTAGCAAATAAGAAACAATGGGACCATGTGGCCACATGACAATAAAACTATACTACTAGACAATAACATGCTTTAAATTTTTAATTTTAACACACACATTATATAAAATATAGAATAATGAGCTGATTTGCCCTGAAGGGGGCACCTAGCTGCTTATTTCAACAAAAACAGGTGGTTTTACTCAGATGCTCTGTGTAGCTCAAGGACTGATTCCTCGTTTTCATGTTAGATTTGATGAGAAACTATCCAGATGTAATTGGTGGCATCAGCTCCTCCATGCAGGCTGATGTTTACTGTTTTACAATGTATAATGTATTTTTCCCCTTTATTGATAACCCATTGCTTACATGCAGTGATATTAAAGACCTTTCCCGTAGCGCCACCACTGAGCCTGTACAGTGTGTTCTCACATTTCCACATATTTCTCTCCCACACCTGTGTTTCTCTGTCAATCACAGGCTGCTCTCTCAACCTGTCTGCATCACTACCACAGGACAACAAGTCAGTGCAAATTTTCGAATAGACATTACAGGCATCAAAGACAAAACAGCAGTTTTTTCCTCCAAACATCGAGTAGGGGATTAAAGCAATAAAGCAATACATATTTCAGCATTAACCAAGACATAAATAGGCCTACCTTGACGTTACATTTGATGTCAGGTTTCATGCTTGTCTCTCGTCGAACCAGTCAGCTCGGTGATCGCGTTTCTCTCCCTGTGCACGTCGAGCTTTTCCTAAAATATCCCACTTTGAACATTTTACTGCCGTATCGATCGCCATCGTGCCGCCTGCGGATGATGCTGACGCCAGAAGAGCAGGTGGTCTCTGATTTAAAGGAGCAGTGCGGCGGTTAGACATGTTATTTGGAAGCTGGAATATTTAAAAAGGTGCGGTGCTCCCAGTATTGTGTTGTCTTATCTTTATTGCTAATTAATGAATAAATGATAATCCATATGATGTTACGCTTTTTGTGCCAAGATGCCAAAATATCTGCACTGTAAAAACTCACAGGCCTACATTAACTGCAGCTCAATATTAAATTTGCTTTCCAAAACAGGCTACTACCTAACACAACAACAAAAACAACAAATAATAAGAATTATAATATTAATAATAAAAACTAATAAGTGGTCCAATTTACTTATTGTATAGCCTAATTTCAGATTTGCCATAACATCTGTAAAATAAAATAAGAAAACAGACAATTTACTGTACATACAAAGCAGACTGCACACAGATTGTTTTTATTGAAGATGCACATTAAGAAGACATATATACTGTATGTAGGTAAATTAAGGTTCTGGGTATGAGCTGATACATTTCACACAGCAGTAAAAATAGTAATATTTACAGCATTTTGCCTAAAACAAGCAAATAAAACCGTCTCATCTCATAGGCCTAATCTTAAACACAATAATAATATTTAAGATCTTTATATTTTAATGAAAAGTCAATTAAGTCATTGAGTTTACTGTAAAGTGCGAAAAAGGGACACATTTTAAGGGACGTATGGATTTAAAACATCTAACTTCCATTTAGCCCTCATTTCCAAGATTTTTAATGTCTCATCACCTCTGCAAGAATATCGGCATTATGTATGTATATAATAATCAATCCTAATCCTAATCTTCATTCAATAATGCCAAAGACAGACTCACTCTCACATCCACTGCCTCAAACATCCAAACCTGGATTCTGGTTTTCCTCCTCTTGAATATGTATATTGTTTTAAATTTCTGATTGCTTGTTTTGTTTTTTTCATTTGCCGTAGTGTCAGTTTCTTGCACTGTAAAAATTCAGAAACATGCATTCATTATTTTGTCCAGGAGATGGCAGCATTGTACCTTACATTCATTTGGCCTTTAGTCGTTGAAGCATTTTTGAGACATTTTTGTGTTTGTATGTTTAGGATTTTTGTTTGTTTGTTTTTAGGTATGTATTGTTTTTTTAAATTCAAACTTATTTAAAGTTGCATCACCTCCTTTTAGAGCATCACGTGTCCATAATAATTGTACAGCAGCAGCTTTGACTCAATATGTTGGTAAAATTCTTATATTGTATTTTGGAGAGGAGGTATGTCACACATCAGTGAAAAAATGAGTCCAGATGTGCGGAATCATATCTACAGATACAGATTTTCTAAAGGTAATTCAATTGTAATTACTTTTGATTTTATATATAAAAACTGGTGTATTCTCAGTCTTCACACACGGTTACCTTCACACACTTAGCATGCAGGCGGAGATTCTTTTCATGGGCATGCTTGTCTAAATTGGCATCGTGCCCATGTGTTGAACATGCCCATCAAACGAGTTCCACTCCACCGGTCTGGCACATGCATGCTCGTCACGTTCAGTGGCACCCACACAACAAGCTTGCTAGTGAGAGAATTCATTTCCCTGTCCATTATTCTGCAGATGTTTGCTTTAATTTCTTCCTGATGGAGAGACTTTGGTACTCCATCATTCACCAAAAAAGCAAAGGCGGGCAAAGTGAAAAATGTTCACCACTAAATCTCAATATTCAGAGGAGAGGAGAAAACCCACACCACTAACAGTATTGACCGAGTCTTGTACAGACCATTTTGTGTTACATTCAGGACAAAGAAAACAGCTTTGACATTACAACCAACTGTTTTTTTATTCATTCTTGCCGCTGACTCCAGGTAGGAGTCGTGTGTGTCATGAGTTTTGATTCACACTGAGTAAGCCACAGTGTGTTAATCAGTGTTAGACTTTAGTGGTTAACCAACCTCCGCAATGTGAAAATAATTAACACCGAACAGTGGGGACTGATAATGTGCAACCCACAGTGAAATAGTTGTAGATTAAAACTTTACTGCTGTAAAATAATTCTTTGAGTAGGTGCAGGTTTGTGTCTGTTGTATGTGACTGTGCCCAAACTGTGAGACACAAACAACGAGCACTGAAGAGGGGATTATCATGCAATAATTGCTTTATGTAAAGTACATCTGAACAAGGCTTTAAGAGCAATTATGAGCAATTATATTAGCAGATTTTATTGGAGTAGGTAATAACATCCTTAGTGTGTAACCGCAAATATCCCCTGTTTCATTGATGCAAGAAACGGTACTCCAATGATGATTAATGCTAAATTTAAGTACATATATGCAGGAGCACTGACTACACATTTTACTATCATCACAAGCACAGATGCACTTTATGTGAGCTGAACCATTTCTGTTGATTGAGGGTTTTTTGGGTTCAGGTTACTGTAACATCATCAGCTTGTACCTTCAGATCCCAGCATTAATATTCAGAGAAGACATCTAGCGCCGTGTGATGACAAAACCCTTTAAAGGGCTTTTTATCCCCCAATTCCAGCCTTATCTCCCATCTTTACATCGCTAAGCTTTGAGGGGATCACACCGCAATCCTGCGAGCTTAGACTTTTCCTCCATTTTTATCAGAGAACTTGGGCTTTTGCAGCTCGGTGGGAATACATCATAATAAGAGGCATCAGTAGACGATTACAGTGAGCTGTGGTTACCACCTTTCCCCCTCTGTGTGATATTACTGTGGTAGCTGAGAGCATGCAGAAGTTCTGCTTTGCATTAACACTGTGTTCAACATGTAGACTGCGATTGGTTTTCATGGCAGAATGCTTTGTATATGTCTTTAAGCTGTTTTACATTCAACTCTAGGCCACTTCATAGCAAGTGATAACAAGTCAATAATGTCAGTAAGAAGTGTTTTTGTTCTGACATTTTTCAATATCATCATTGTCTGGTGAAAACAGTGATTCTGCAAAATGTCAACTTATCTGAAGCTGAGAAAAACAGCTCAATTTTCAGCATTTTATGAGTTTGCCTAAATGAATTTCACAGGGTTTTATCTGCCCAATATCAGCAGAATCTTCTCCAATTTTACAGGAAGTTGTAGTTCAAGTGAAAAACACAAAAAATGGCGTTAACAATTGGTTCACTTGTGTCTACTCTAATGTGTCTGATTTCTTAGGTATTGGCCTCATAAGCAGGTGAAGTACCATCAGCATGTCCTCCTCATACGTACTCATCTCCCTTCAGCCTATTAAGGGATTGAAAATTGACCTGAAGTGACGACGGCTGTATGAGCTGATGTGTGAAGTTCCATTCAAACCACCCATTCATACAGGCCGACTATTTATAACCCACAAGGCCAGAGTTTCCCCCAAAATCCTGCCAATGTTCACCGAAGACACACACGCACACACACACACACACACACACACACACACACACCTTGCACCCTTTTTGACATATTTGTGAGCCTGTCTGCATGTGTGTTTTAACAGTAATAGTAAGATTTATTTAGTACTGGCATCGTTGGGACTTATTTTGCTTAGAAGGGACAGAAATCCATAAAAACAATTTAATCAAGAATCACATAAAGAGTGACAGAGATAAAAAAACAAAACAAATGTGTGTGTCAGTGACCCGTTTGTTTTAAATGTCAATGTGCAAGATTCTGGAAGATATCCAGTAAAAGATACACACTCAAACTGTAATTAAAAGTGTAACATTTGCAGTAACGCATTAACTTCCAGGTTTGTGTTTATTCCTCAATGTTATGTCTAGTTTGTCGGCAGCTACTGTCCCGGCAGACCTTTGACCTCCCTGCAAGTTTCTCTACAACCACTGCTTCTCCTCTGCTTTTTCCACGACTCCCCCCGTTATCTTTATCATCGATGAGATATTTGATTTGAAACGTCAGCTTGTGTGTGTGTGTTTCTCCGTGTACGTGTTCTTGTGTGTCATGCGTGCATCCATCAGAGACAGAGAGAAGAAACACAGGTTGCTTTTCAGAGCCTGCCTATCTGCCAAACCCATCATCTGTGGCAAAAGATCCGCTGCCTCGTGTCCCTCCATCTCGTTGTCACCTTGGCAACCGCTGCCGAGGTGAACTGCCAGCTGGGATAGCCGACCTCTTGTTGGCTGCGATCCACAGAGCTGCAGTCCATAGCACTGCCACAGGATGTATGTGGCTGGACTGATGTGCAGTATGTCACGCACACACACACACACAGAGGCAAACTCCAAGAACAGACATGTGATGAGTTCAATCAGTTTCAATTGGGTCAATAGATTAACACAATAGGAGGCATAAAAACTGGGAAATAGTGTTGGCTAGTTTTGATTTATGTTACAGTATAAATGGCTTAATGAAGCTGCTAGGGCTGCAACTAATGATTATTTTCATTATTTATGAATCTGCTCGATTAATTTCTTGATAAATCGTTTTGTCTATAAAGTGTAAAAAGAATAGTGAAAAATGCCTGTTATAATTTCCCACAGCATAAGAAGATGCACTCCTATAGCTTGTTTTATTCGACCAGCAGTCCAAAACTCAAAGATATTCAGTTTGTTATCATATATGGCAAAGAGAATCATCAAATCCTCATATCTAAGAAGCTGGAACCAGCGTAGTTGCAAAGTTTGGCATTTTTTGCTTGAAAAATTACTAAAACGATTGATTATCAAAGTTTTCTGTCAGTCGACTAGTCGGTTTCTCATCTTGATTAATCGACTAGTCATTGCAGCTCTAGAAGCTTCTCTTTAAACAAGACAGCCCAGGAAGAATAGCATGGATCTTTTAAAAATGCCTTTGTAACTTCTTCTTTATATAACTTGTGGGATAATGTCTGTTTATTGGCTTCGATTCTCATGAAAGAACATTTAAATTGCCATTTTGACACTTGGAGCCTTATTGGTTTATTTGACCATATCCATTGAAAAGCATCAGACTAATATTTCACTGCAAAGGCTCACAAATATGTCAAAAAGGGTGCAAGGTGTGTGTGTGTGTGTGTGTGTGTGTGTGTGTGTGTGTGTGTGTGTGTGTGTCAGGAGGAACCTTATGGCCATCTCAGATATCTTAACACAACTCTTTCCTTATGTCAAATTTATTAAATAATTAGTCTATTCCATGAAAATAAACACAGTGGAAAAAAATAAATAGTCCAAATCATCACACAAGAATACACAGCAGACTTACTTGTACATAAACTTAAGGGAATGTTTTCTAATTTAAAAAAAATATATAAGTTTCCTATGAAGGAAGACAAACACAATACTGGAATTATTTCAAATTGCTCTTTGACCATCTTAAACTGTGTCACAACATAAATCCACTGACACACAACACAAAAGTGAGAAACACGTTTGAAGGGAGATAAATTATTGCTCATTAAAAACAACGTAATGCTGAATAAAGCGCATTAAATCAATGTCTTTCATTTAAAACTATGTGGACAGCCCAGCCTAGCCTGTGGGACATCAACATCTGCAGCATAACGAGGGAAGGTTTATTTTTAACATGACAGTGATAACGGAAATAACTTTTTAGTTTGAACTTCTTGGCATCAAATTGATAAATGTTCAATCTCTCCCCTCTTCTGGTGAACAAACATTGCCTTTAATAGACTTTCTGTTCAGACTGTTGTTAAGCTTTTCATTTTCTGTCCCAAAGGCTGATTCATAGTGCAGAAAAAAAACCGACGATGCATTAAAGTAGACATTTGTTCTGCTCTGAAATGAATACACACTGGGTGACATTATTGTTGTGGATCAAAGGACATGGAGATCTGTAAGAAAAGTTAATCAGTTATCCTATCATTGAGGGAAACTTGAAATATTTTCTCTAAAAATGTATTCAAACACTTCACGTTGTTCAGATTTCTTGTCCGGCATTTTGTTTAAGTTATTTTCACGTGTCGCTGTACATCCTCTTGCAGTCTATGGAGGGTGACGGTGTGTCAGGACCCATGCTGCCCACCTGTGAATATGCGTCCTCCGGGGTGCGTGGCAGCCCAGGCGGCGTCATGCGCTTCTCTTTCTGCCTGCGGTTGCAGAACCAGACCCTGACCACCTCCTTTTCCAGCTGCAGAGTGTCCGCCAGAGAGTTGATCTCCTGTGCGGATGGTTTGGGACACTTGAGGAAGTGGCTCTCCAACGCGCCTTTTACGCTCACCTCGATGGATGTGCGCTTTTTCCTCTTCCTGCCCTGGGTGGCGATCTTATCGATGCTGGTCGGGCTCCCGGTCGTGGAGTCGGCCTCCTCCAGCCATTTATTCAGCAGAGGCTTCAGCTTGCACATGTTCTTGAAGCTCAGCTGAAGCGCTTCAAACCTGCAGATGGTGGTCTGCGAGAACACGTTGCCGTATAGGGTGCCCAAAGCTAAGCCCACGTCTGCCTGGGTGAAACCCAGCTTGATCCGCCGCTGTTTGAACTGTTTGGCGAAATGCTCCAAGTCATCAGACGTCGGGGTGTCCTCGTCTGAGTGCGGTTCGTGGCTCACCCCGTGATGCTGGTGATGGTGCGTGTGGTGATTATGGTGGTGATGGTGATGATGGTGGCTGCTGTGGTCCAGCTCCGGGGACTCCCCGCGCACCAGCCCCGGGTGCATGAGGCTCTGCCCCGCGTGTGAGCCGAGCATCCCGTTGACTGTAAACCCGCCGGTCTGGGAGTAAATGAGGGACTGTTGCTGCTGTTGCTGCTGCTGCCCCTCGGTGATGTTGATGTGCGCTGCGGAGGTGCCTCCCCAACTTCCCGGGTGCGCCTGATGGGGTCCCAGATGTGGGGACCTGTGGTGCAGAGCGGAGCCTGAGTGGAGGTCCTCCCTGACGGCGTTTCTCTTCACGTCTTGCGGCTGGGAGCTGGGGGGCCACGGAGAGCCGGCTTCGACGGCTGCCACCGCGGCCGCTGCTGCTGCAGCTGCTGCGTGAGGCAACGATGTCACCCACTGGTGGGCATGGCTTAGCATGTGGCCTCCGTTGCTCGCCACCATGGCTCCCTGCATGAAGTCACTCTGCACCATCTTTACTGAAGGGTCCCCTCTGTATCCACTAGACACCGTGGTCACAGCAGTGCTGCCCGGCTGCATGCCACCACCCCTCCGATCAGAGTGAAGGACCGGGCCGGATAAAATCCTGCTGCTGGCTAGGTATGGACTCGAGGTGGCTGTTGCCATCCCCCAAAGCATATAGCTTAAGATATATTTCTCTCTTCTGATGTTTTGTCAAAGTCCCAGTTTATTCTAATCCATGAATAAATTCAGTCTATGTCAGCATGAGCGATTGGTAAAAAAAAGGGCGAAATCACTCCAAAGAGGCTCAGATGATAATTTTAATTATATAGCAGCTTGTGTGTGCTGAGATCTGTGTGACAATACACACTTTCTTAGTATTCCTGTGCAACAAAACAATAGTCTTCAAAACTTTTCTCTGTCCCGGAAGCTCCGCTGTGCGTAATCCACAGACCTGATGATATGGAAAAACACCTTCTTTGATCCGTGCCAAACTGAGGAGCTGTTGTATCGCTCTCTTTTAACCCGTTTCTTCTGATATTAACGTTTTAAAGTGATTAAATTATATTGACAAAAACTTTAAAGCCTCTCCGGTCCTCTCGGTAGCTTTGCTCACTCCATCTGCTCTATCCGGCGCGTCCTCTACGGAGCGAAGGAGACTAGCATGTGTTTACGTTGTGCCAAGGCTGCGTATTCCTCTCCCATCTCCATCCAATTACAACAGAAAGGCTCTGCAGAGCTCCCGCTGATTGGACACACAGCCAGAGAGGAGTTGTTGTGTCTCACTCTAGCCTCGGGTGCACAAAGTTCCTGCTGCAGGAAAATTAGCAACAATATGCTAGAAAATTTTACAAAAGACAAAAAGACGGAGACACAGAATAGTCTGGCTGTATCTTTATGGAAGCCTATACATGAATAATCGAGAAACAGTGTAAGGAATCCTTCACCAAAACAGACTTTCTTCCAAAATGTAAAAGAAATGAATGTATATTAATAAATATTATTATTATTATTACACATCTTTAACCAATTCTGAGGTTATACAGCTACTGAAGTTATTGATGCCAGACAAAAGAGTGCCGTAAGCTAAACAGAATATAGGCTATATGGTTATCTCTTTCATAATAACGCAGAGCAACCGAGGCCTGTGTCAAGGATACTCAACTCGGCTTTGGGTATACATGGGAGGTTTGTACGCCTCTTGCATCTTAATGCGCTCTCCTTTTCATATGGTAAAGTAAAGGCCACAGTGGCGTGACGCGCCGCACTGGTGGGCACTGAAGGTGCACAAAACCAGCCAACAGTTAGATTTTTCCATCCTCAAAAAGTAACAAAAAAAAAAACAAGCCTGTTCTGGTGGGATGTTTCCACTGGGTCAGTTTATGGATGGCCTGTTAAATAAACGTGTCATGGGGAATTTTCTACCACGGGTTTGGCTCAGTTTTAAGGGCCTTAAGAGAGTAAAGCATCGACTGAGGCGCATGAAGTTTTGTGACTGGAGGAGAGAGCCAGGTGCAGCCCAATAAATGTGCTAATTTATGTTTTTCAGCGGATTTGTCTTGGATCTTATCCAAAAGGTAAAAGATAAATAGACACAAAAAATCTGCAACATAAACGGAGACTTTTATCATAACATTTAAATCCACCCACCCACCAATATGTCCAGTTATCATGTTTCAAATTACATTTAGATTTATCCGATTTTAGGACATGGTTCTGTTATGTTAGAAAAGTGATGAAAATGTGTAGCAGTAGAAATACGCTATATGATTTTCAGCAAAAGTAGATGTGTGTGTTATGTCTAATATTATTATTAGGCTGTTATAAGTGCTAAAAGGAAGATTAAAAAGTACTTTAAGGTCTCAATAAACTCACTGAGTAATGCAGATACAGGATCACTCTCAATAAACAGTTGAGGAATTTTAAAATGAGTCATTTTTCATTGGGTTGTTTTGTTACACTGTTTAATCTCCCAAGGTGAAATTTCCAAAATCACCATGGTAACCGATCAAGTTGTTCTGAAATGTCTTAAACAGTCCAAAGACCTTTTTTGGGGGGGACAGGATGGCACTCAGGGGTTCATCCCTGAGGGAGCACAGTGACACACTCACTCATGCGACTCAGTTCAACTAGAGGTAGCATCGCAGGCTGCACAACACAATAAATGAAACAACAAAATACTGCATTTACAGTGAATAATCTGCTATATTTAAATGCTAGAATTTAGCTGCTTTACCCTTTAACCTTTGTAATGGCACAGAAAAGCAATGAATCCTTTAATTTTAGATAAGCCAAGAATGACCAAAGTACCAAGTTCTAATAAGACACCAAATAAAGGGTTTAAAAGTTGAAACTATTGGCTTTATTAATGGTTAATAAATCGTTTACTGAAGCTTAACAGATCAGTTTTTACAAAGTGAGTGGACAGGCTGGTGTATTATCCTCCAGCATGACACTTGTACGTGTTAACAAGTTTAAAAAGCAGATTTTCATGCACCACAAAAGCAGGTTTTTTTTTTTTTTACTACCTGAATCCCTAAAATGTTTAGTTTAGTTTTTTTGTTTTATTAATGTTTTTTTTTCACATTCCATGCTTTATTTCTAACACATTCTTAGAGTTACATTGTCTTTGTGGTTTTAAGAATTTGTAATATAATCAAAAATGATGTAGACGATATACAGAGATCAATAGCAAATGAGAGGAGTGTGTCAACATTAAGTTCGTCCAGAAGTCTGTATCATATCATAATATATCACCAGATGTCACATTTGTTGTTATGAAAGTAAATATTTTGCTGTCTCAAGCTGATTGATGATTGATTTGTTCTACTGTATAGCCACATAACGCCATTGTCAATATTCTGTATCTATATATGCATGTTTATTAATGGATTTTAACTTGTCTGTATTATTAGTAAATTATTTATTTGAAAGTATTTATGCAATTTATAAACCTCACATTCACAACTGCTGACTGATTGTAAAAACCCTTTATTAATGACTGATTAATGACTAATTACAATTCATAAGCACGTGTCATGCGAGAGGAGGATATACCAACCAGAGGTATTTTTTAGACTGGCAACCCAAAAGTTGGCTTTTAACTGATTTATAAATCTTTAGTAAAAGATGTATTAACTATTAATAAAGCTGTTTACAACTTAAAAAAAACTTATAAGCTATTATTTATTGAACAGTCTATAAAACCTGATTATTGTTGAGCTGTGTTCAGTAAAACACAGTAAAAACAGAGAAGCTGTACGAAAACACCACAGTGTTTCACGTTTCCAGCCTACCAGCACAATGTAGAGAAAAGCAGACGACTTGGGGAATGCAGTAATGTTTTTCATGTGTTGTGCTGGCTGGTCACAGCACTGGGTCCTCTATTTGTTATTCATGAAGGAAGCTGGGTGAAGAGGCCTTCTTATGATGCACATTTTTCTCTCTGCTCACCCTCTCTCTCTCTCTCTTCGTGAAACTGCTTGACAACTAAGCAAATAATCTGTTTTAGTTGTAGTGAATACTGCAATTAATCCAGCATAATAAGCATGACACCGTCAGCTAATTGACATTATTCTTTTAAATCATCTTCAAATCATTTACACAGAGACTTTCTCTCTCTTCTCTCTCTTTCTCTTCCTCTCTCTGTCTCCCTCTCCTCGCCCTCTGTTGAGTCTTCAATATGCAGATCGGCCATTTCTGCCCCTGGGCTATTTTCTTTGGTAGACTTTTGAAATATGCAAATGCTTCCAACAAAAATTGCAAAGTGGAAAAGGAAAAACCTTCATCTGGGCTCCAGGAGTTTTCCATTCAAAGAAACAGATGATTTTCTCTTGTTCGTGTTCTTGTTCTTGTTCTTGTTTGCTTTGTCAGTCAAGGGTCTGTCTAATTAAGAAGAGAGAGAGAGAGAAACACAAACAAGGCAGACAAAACAAAAATTAAGTTTCGAGGATGACAGTGCTGTTGTTGTTGGTATTTCCACAATTATTAAATTGATTAATATTCCTGGCAGAGGCTGTAACAAGATCTCCCTCTATATGGCTTTTGGCTATTATCAGGTAATATTGAACACTTGAAATCTTGCTCTCTTTTCATTGATTCATTGCATATGTGTGTGTATGTCCGAAGCTATAAGAGCAGGCAAATCTTCCACTGTGAGCCGTTCAATGTGGTGTTTACAGAACTGTAGTGCACTGCCTGTCTACACTGGAAACACTGCTGAGAGAACAGAACTTACCTACTTGGCTTTCATCCCTCCACCTCTTCAGTGTCGCCCTGTGGTTCTGATCATGAGTGTGTTTGACCTTCAGCTCTCCCTGAGTCAGAGAGATCCTTCACAGCGTGAGTCTCTACCCACAACCCCCTGCTGCGTGTTTAAATCAGAAGCAGAGGCAGCCACGGAGAAGAGGGAGAGACACAAGGAGAGACAAAGTGTGGTAGACGAGGTAGAGAGAGAGAGAGAGAGAGAGAGAGAGTGGGAAACAGAGGCTGTAGAGGCGAAATGATCAAAGTATATCCGTTTCCAAAGTCTTCATTCACAGAGACTGAGAAATATGAGACAAATATGACCAATAATATTCAAATTTAAAGGCAGATCCCTCCGAGGTTTGGCCATATGTGTGAATGCACTGTGATGTGTGCCGTTTTAAATGAGCTCTTCAGTCTGTACGTTTAAAGACGATTCATCGGGCACGAAAATTTTGCTGGGACAGCCGTCAATTTCTTAACTGCACTTGATGTGGTGGAATCACTCATCGCAGAGGGAGGGTTAGAGGAAGGGAAAAGAAGGAGTTGTGTTTACCGCACTGGAACAATAGTCAATTACCAACCCCTGCTGGGACTTAAATGATGACACCCAATGGACAGATGCACTGGTTAAACACTGTTGTGGTTTGGCCCATTATGTATGAATAGGGGGAAGTTAATGTGTGAAAATTACATTCATTAATCCCAATGGATCATTTGATAGGGGCCAAAGTGACAAGGAACAGCACAGAGAATACAGCCGGGAAATGGTACAAAGACATCACTCATCTCTCTTTTTCTATGTGTGTTGTGTGTGTGTGCATGTGTGCTTGTGTGTGTACACAGGTGCTTGCAGGTGTGCGCAGGGCCTGAAATTTGCCCGTTTCTAAGTGTCTATTTGCATTAACATAATGGTGAAAGATGTTGATGATGGCCTGTTACAAGCAGACGTCTTTGCTGAATATTTATGCTAAACTAAACTAAATGCAGGCAGAGAAGAGAAACATCTGGGCAGTCATAGAGGAAAAACAGAGGAAATTGAGAAAGGATGAGACTCATAGGGTTTAGTGCATTTAGATGAAGTCACGGCCTAAATGAAAAATATAGTGCTTATATGGCTGCAAAAAAATAAGATATGGAAGTTGGGTTAAAGGAAAGGAAGCCTAGGAAGTTTTTAATTTCCTTTTAGCTTTTACCAAGGCTCATGAACTGAAATGGAAATGAAAAGAACTACATTGTGACTACATTTGTGGTTGTATTTGTGTCTTCCCACTATGACATCTAATGAGTTTTTATCCATGTTCTCTCTCTAAAGTTCCCTTATTGCCGTCCTTCGAATACGACTGCAAACAGTATGACAGAGAAATTTAGTCAGGAAATACCTGCAGCTCTGCAGCCTGTGGCTACAGACAACTGTAGCCCTGTACCCAGGCCCAGTCCTGAGCCAAGTCAAACAGCGGGTGTCCCTGAAGGGCCGGTCTGGCTGAGTCTGGCTGCCCTGCGACTTTCATGAATGGACAGATTTCTCTCTGAAGCTCCCACCGAGGTCCACGTGGTTATAAAGGCTCTCTGTAGTTAAGATGATTTCTCAGGTGAGATTGGAGGGAAAGAAAGAAGTATCAGACACTGAAATATTAAGTGACTTCTGATACAAGTGGCAGAATGGTTTGTGGCATTTTGATTCATGGCACTGTGCTCCTGTTACAGTGCGTTCCAGTGGATCATAACTGCATAGCAGGTATAATAGTTAAAGTGTTTGTAATTTATTAGTTATATCAAATTATGGATCATCACAGTATCAATTACCTTTTGTGTCTTGTATTCTCCTACCCTCAGGGACAGTGCACAATGAGCCACACAGTCTCTGTACCCGCATTGTAAACCAGAGTTCAAATAAAAACCAACCTGTGATTATTCAGCAGGGTGAGAACAAGTGGCTGAATTTATAATGACTTTTTTGTTTTATTATGTTTGAATTATGTGAGCAATTTGAGAACAGCGTAACAAAAGAACACTCTTGAACATGTTCATGTTAGCACTAAGTAGTGCTGCACGGATCAGCTGAGACATCAATCAAGACACCTTACAGTGGAATCTAATTATATAAATGCAATGAATGCCTTTAGACACAGCGGGTTAATGACATCGTGCAGCTTTGGTATTAACACTTATTCACTGCACAGTGAGGGGAGTTTCACATCACCACTGCACACTTCAAGAGTTACAGCTCCCATCACATACTCCTTAAGGGTAATAAGAGAAAAAAGCTATTTTTATTCTCTCGCAACAATTTTAACATCTTGTTAAAGTGACACATTTAGTGTTTCACTGAAGGACAACATGCAGACTGACTGATTAAGTTCAGTGCTGATGAAGGTTTGTAATATGAAAGATATTGTCACATTGTACACATTTTTTCAGTGTGGTCAGCCCATTCACTCTGGCACACACTCTCCACTATGCTCTACTGAACATGGTCTTCTTTGTTAGGTTATACTGGCGCCACTTTCTAATAAGGCACCCTGTAACTAATGTCTTTATTAATGGTTAATAAATCATCTATTAATACTTTTTATGTCAGTAACAATTATACAGTTCAACCTGTAGCACAAGCTTTCAACAGATCCATCTTCAAACGCCCTCTACTAATAAAGACCATGTTATATTGTTGAAAGCTCTGGAAAGATAGTAAGTGGAACTTGAGTTGGGATTGTTTGGTCAAACTGCTACTTCCAAGGTCATGAATGAACTTTCATGCTTCACTTTTAGGCCAACACGGACGAAAAGTCCTCAAAGTGCCGTGAGTGAAATCACAGCAGCTGCCGAGCGCACAACAGATCCATCTCCATGACAACTGAGGAAACTACATCTGCTGATGAAGACCGTGTTATACGGTTGAAAGCTCTAGAAAAAGCTAGCAAGTGGACCTTGAGTTGGGATTGTTTTGTCAACCTTTGGATTGTCAGGTTATAAAAAATCCATTTGATTAGCGTGATATGTTTTTTTATTTATTTTATAAGTTCTTCTTTAATTCATCAGGAGAAGCCCTCCAATGGACTGTTCAACCACTTACCCTCTGGCAAACAGCTGCAGAACATCTGGACCAAAATACATTTATTAACTGTTTATCATTTACAACTGCAACTACAACTCAGATTATGGGTCTTCCTAATTAAAGAGTTAGAAAAACAAAGCAAGTTCAGTTGGAGGAGGATATACATCAGCCAAATGGATCTTTCACAACCTGGCAAACCAGGAGTTGTTCTTACAAACTGACAGTTACAGATCTAGCAGTAATAACATTAGCCATTAATTAAGCCATTGGTTGCAACTTGTAAACCCCTTATAAAGAACTCCTTATTAGAAATGAGTACAACTATATTACAAGCCAAACAGAAGTATAATTGTTGCTGTTTTATGGGAGACGAGGCAGATCAAAGGGCCCAGATCAGCGCTGTGGATCCATTGGTCAGTGAACCAAAGCTGTGTTTTTCCATTCTTGATGCTGCACTTTACACAGAACCTTAATATAAACTCTAAACTCTGATTTAAGCAGTTCTTCCCTCAGCACTCGTCAGCCCTCCTCGGCACTAAGTCCTGGGGCTTGCTGTACTTTTGCAGCACAGGTGCAAGTTTCACATTGTACAGAGATTCATAGTTTTATTGGTTCTGTGTTATGGTCTCAAACTTTTTATTACCTAACTGCAGACATTTCTAGGTTCCAATACTTTAAACACACTCTCTCATGTATACACTGACAGAGAGAGGAAATAAATGTCAATCGAGGGCCACAACTTTAACCTGTGACAAGCCTTTGTTGGTTGCAATGTTTGACTTCCCATCCTTGAGAACATGTCCTGCAGACCCAGCAGCTCACCTTGTGCCATCACACTGGCCCCAAGCGCTAACACCACACGAGCAGGATCAGAGACGACCTTGGCATGCACGCAATGAAAACACAGCCTACTTCAGCGTCTCTCTTTGATGTACATTATCAAAGACCTTTCTCCTCCTCTCCTCCCTGGACCAAAGGCTACTATTGTTTTTGTTGTTCTTATTGATATTGTTTTCCACCCTTATAACACAAAGCAGTCTGACCATGACTCTGATGCTAATGCGGAGGTGGAGAGGGTGTTTTAATGAGCTGCAGAGTAGATCAGAGGGGCTCAGGGGGGTTAGAGAGAGGGAATAGGTAGCACTGAACATCAAAACACAGCTAGCACTCCAGCTTCTGCTTTTCACCAGCCATGACCTTTCAGTGCAGCACCGGCTAGAAGATGTAACATGGAAACTATGAATTTCTGCTGCAAAATAAAGAAACAAAACCAACTGAAGGTGTGTTAAAAAAACGAATGAATACATGTAGGAGAGGAGATAATTTAATATCAATAATATTTATTGCTGACTGAAATAGATGGTGGTGACTGACCCAGTCAGACCAGCATTTAAAGCAATGAAATGTTTGCATATAAATCAATTCATTTCAATGATACCGCCGCCCACAGGGGGGAAGTAAATCTGCACAATTTCTTTGCGCCAAGTTCCACTTTGGTAAACTTTGACTCACTGACCAACAGCAAACCTTCTTAGTGCTGACCTTTGAGTAAACTGAGAGGCGGAGAGTTTAAAATGCAGGAAGCTATCCTAGCTTATTAGCTGTGCTGCACCATCCACTCCCCTGTCAGAGTATAAACTGCTCCACAAAAGAGGCATGGCTTACAGTCAGTTATGACACAGGAGTCAAATATGTGTTTCAAATAAACTGTGTGAACCTATTGTCCTGTTAGCATCCAAGCTTGTGAGCGTTCTAACTAGCAGTAAGCTTTTCTTTCCCCTTCAATAACTCCTTGCTGCATGAAATGATGTTCAATCCTGAGAACAAAATGCCAGGGGGAGTAAATGACCATGTAAAGAGAGAAATCTCATTCAGAAAGCTGCAAGTTGAAGTGCCGGAGTGACAGAAGTTACTGAGAAATCAGAGGAAGCAGTATGTACATCATGTTCTCGGTAGCACACAGTTGAGCTCGCCTGCCACTGATCCAAAGATGGATTACCAGCAGATCAAAGTGGGAAATTGCCCTGGGTCCCCAGAATCCAGGGCCCCCAAAAAGTTCAGGATCTCGGTGCATCTTTGTGCTAAATCAACTGAAAAAGTGTTTGGAAATATGCACCCTTAAAGCACAACATCAACTGACATTATAGGGGCCTTAAGGTGGGTCCGACTTTATCACCTAATGTTCACACCCTGATTTGAAGTGGGCCCCTGTGTCTAGATTAATTAGTTTAATCAAATTGCCACACAGCACACAAAAGCACTTAATTGCCACAAAAGGAGCCCAGAAGCAAATTTTTGCCCAAGGCCCCTACTAGCAGGTTAATCCGTCCAGTCTTACCTTATAAGTATATTCCAAATGGCAAATCAAATAAACAATAAGCATCTTCCCTCTTATAAATTCTATTGCCAAAGTGATAAAGTTAACTAAGAACAAAAACATACAGCAGCACATAACAGGACAAAACAATTCCCAAAGTCTTTATTCATAAACAGACTCAACTCACACTGTCTGCACAGATTGTTTTAATACCAACTGTAACAAACGAATCTTTCAGAAATCAATCAATCAACACACTGTGACAGTTATACAAAAGATGGACAATGGATTGAACATTTAGAGCTCCTTGTTACATCAGAACAATTTGTTGTTGCTTTGTTTTGTTAAAGAAGGCTGAAAGTTACTTCAGACTGCTGCTCTCTACTGCTGATCTTCAAAGTTAGGAGAGATGTTTGTCTGATGGGTAACTACTATTTCCTTGCGGATGAGAAACCTGCAACTTCTAATATCCTTCTGTTCACATACTCCAGTGCTGCTCCCAACTCTTTGTGGAGCCGTTTTCCTGAGATGTACTGTAAATATACGTGTTCACCACAGGCAGGCATGACCCTCATCCTCCTGCAGTCTGGGATCTTGATGTCTGAGCTCCCAGTATCCAGCTGCAGCTTTTTTCAGCTCTGCCATGTTGTCTCTTCAGATTACAGACCTGGAAGTAGAGAAAAAACAGCTTCCTGAAACTTCCATGACATCCATTTAATTTGAAGATCTCTCTGTGAAACATTCTCACATTCAACTTCTAAAAGCTGATTTCAGAGCAGATGGTTGGTTCTGAATCTTTACTATAATCCTCATCTGGAGACAAAACACAATATCATGCCACACGTTTTACTTAAACAACACCTTCTGGAACAGAATTTTTTTTTAAAGACCAAATAACATACTGTGTGATGAGGTGTTTTGAACAAGGTAAGTAAAACACTAACCATGTCATATTTGCATGGCTAAATCCCCAACCCACCACAATACGGTTTAACAAGTAAGAGTTTGTTCCCTTCACTGCCACTAAACTTCCATGTACATAACAATGATTTAGAGAGTAAAATACTGACCCTTGGATGTGTGCAAACATGCTCTTTCTAGGACTCATTAAAAAATCAATCACAACTTAATTTTTTTATCACAAATTGTTTCACTAAATCAATGGAAATCTACATGGGGCGATACTCTGAGCTACTGAATTGCAATTTGCACATTTACCAGTTAATTACAGGACTTTACAGAGTCATTTTGATTTTGTCTTTGCACATTCGAGAGATCATTAGGCCTGCTGGGCCCCTGGGAGCACACCTTGGACACCTTACATGTTCGTGGTTCCCAGCAGGCTAGCTCTGGAAAAATCTCACTATGTAAATCTCACCTCTGTCATTTTGTCAATATTTTTGTGACGGTACCTCCTATTCCTGTGCCTCCCTGTTTCAGATGTTTCATATTCACAATACTCTCCTCCACACCTTCACAGCTGACCAGTATGGCCGTTCTGCTGTTAGTCACTGGGCTGACTAACCAGTCTGAAGACACAAACCAACAGCATTTCTGTCACAAATCAGATTCTCTATGATTGCTCAGTTATTCGCCTCATCAGACACCTGACAGGCTACACCAAAGTCAACTACTTTGACTCTCAGAGGCTGCTGCAGGTCATCAACCACCATCACGTTCTCCAGCTTTTCTGGGTCTAAAACCTCCGGCCTCCTGAGCACAGCAATCTGTAGAAGATATGGGACATTACAGAGACAATTTCAGACATAGCAGCGCTTTGAGCTAAATGCTAATGTCAGCATGCTAAGATGCTCACAATGACAATGCTAACATGCTGATGCTGAGCAGTTGTAATGCTTACCATATTCACCATTTGCTAATTAGCACTAAATGTGCTAAGCAGGAATGTTGTTAGTTTTGCAGGAATTTGGACATAAACCAGAGTATTGGACAAATTGAAGATTTGACCTGATGATGAAGCTAAAAGTCAGACAATCACCAAAGTTATTACAATTCATCCTGAGTGGGACATGAATGTGTGTGCCAAATTTCATGGCAGTCCATCCAACAGTTGTCAAGATATTTCACCCAGAATCACTTCATGGTGGCGTTTCAGATAAAGTCAGCAGATCATCAAAGTCTTTTAACGTTTATTGTCCGAAGACAATGAATGCAAAATTGTGTGCCCATCCATCCAGTAGATGTTAAGATATTTCACTGGATAAATGAAATCTTTGACCTGCTGGTGGCACCAGAGGAAAAGTCAGGGGATCACCAAAGTCATTAGGATTCATCCTCTGGGGACCGTGAATGTCTTTACAAAATTCATTGGCAATTCATCTAATAGTTGTTGAGATATTTCTGTTTGGTTCAGTTTAAAAGTGGTGGACCGACGTTGTTATCAATAGACATACTGCATGAGAATCATTTCTAAATGCTATGCAAATACACAGTATATACAAGCACAGTGCAACTTTAACGTTGACAAACACATACTGTTTGTTCAAGCTGTCCTGCTATTGTAGTGGAAAAGCAATAGAAAAGGATAAAAAGAAATTTATCAAGAGTCTCAGAGTCTCAAAACCAGGTTAGAGTTCAATACATAGAGCAAAGTGTGCTTGAACAAGGCAGATGGGAGGAATGAAAAGAAAAGACTTGTTTACCTTTCCTCCCCTTCTGGGTGGAGGGGGATTCATTAGCTGCTGTGTAAATCAATCTGCTTCTCCTTAAAGGCCTGTCAATTTAGCCCTGATGTCTGGCAGCCTGACATCGCTCACTGGATATTTAACTTGAAAGCCAATTAATCATCATGATTAATTCACTCACAAACCACATGGAACTGTTGGACTTTACCTTATGGAATAAGAGCCGAGTTCTCCGGACTTGAAAAGAGAGAGAAATGAGAAGTATTGAAAGTCTCACAGCTCCATTCACTCTTGATCAGCCTCTCAACACACAGTTTCAGCTGCAAGTCCACGCCCTCCTCTTCTGAACAAAACCACCACAAACCTAAAGCTCCATCCTTTTCACCACAAACACTTATACTTTCTTATTCTTATACACACACAACCGTGGTCCATGATTATAGAGTGATGCTTGTAATTGGCTTTGCTCTTCAAATCTATAATGTTAACACAGGCTTGAACTGTGAATATAAATTTGCTTGCACATATAATGAAGTAACTCCGCTGTACAGAAAAAAACAACAATTTCCAACGCTAATATTTTCTCAGCTTGACTTAATATTTCCTCCTCTTTCTCAGTGAAAAGGTGGGATCACACATTAGGAAAGTGGAGTGTGAATATGTATTCCATTCAGCACTTTATCATTATCTTCCAAAGTCTCAGCTGAGGTAATGGAAATGACCTAAACTGTGTGCTGAGTTACTGAGAAAGACGGTTCTGCTATCAGCAAAAAAAAAAACAAAAAAAGATGATTTCCCTGCTCTTCAATCATCTATCATTATTTCCTCTGCTAATTCACTGAGGCAAGGGAGAATTCAACCCATACATTTAGTGTGACGCGTTTAGTGAACTTTGGGCGGTCTTGTAGCAGCATTTTAGTCCTAATTTTACAATAAAACTCGAGATCACACCATAATAACAGCAAAAAAAAAACAATCTCAAAATGTCATTATTATTCCGCACAAAGCGTCTCGTTTGTCCTCTCCTGAATCGTTCACTGTGAATGGCTGAAGCTGACTCAACAAAGAAATGAAAAGTCAAAGGTTGAATGATTCACGACACCGATTTGGCTGACTGATAATTTCCCGTTCCAGCCGTTGTTATATAGCTGCATACTCTAACAGGACATGAGCAGCAGATCAATCAATCAATCAATCAATCAATCACATCCCCCCTGACAATAGTGATCCACTGACAGCATTCTTTAGTTGCAGTCTAATCACTTTTGAAGCAGCAAATGATCACCGTCACTGCAGAGTCCAAGTGTAAAGGCTGACAACTCTACTCCCAGACTCAGCACATTTCACTCTGTCTGTACACCTCCGTCAAAGGCAAAGGATTCTTTGTGTGCTGCAGCATCTGTTAAACACATGTCACAACCTTAAATGATGCCTGAGGTACACATGCTGGCAGGACTGAACACTTTTCTGCCCACTCCTCATAAGATTCTCAACAAATCCCATGATAAGACCAAAACCATTAATGAAGTGATAATAATAATAATTGTCTGTGTAGGCAAAGTCTGATATACGTGCCATAGACCACCATTATTGTCCAAAAATGGTTACGAACATATGAATGAAAAACACTGTTGCCCTGCGTTACAAGTTTTCCATTCCAATGGAGACAGTCGCTGTACTTTAATTTGAGTCAAACCCACATAAACAATCGTGCTGCTGTAAATACTCACTTGCCCACCAAATATGTGTTAATCCGTGTCTTAAATTATTCCTGCTTAAATACACTACTTTCTGCTGTTCGAGTAATGTTTGCTAAAAACTACAGTGTCCAGCTGTTTTAGGATATTACTGACCCATTTCTTAAAAATAAAACTATACATTTGCAGTTTGAAAAGTTTTATGTGTTCAGTAGGGCGTTAGGCTGAGCGCCACAGACGGGGTAGGGATTGAAAAGTCAGAAAGTATTGAGAGACGGACTAGCACAGTGTTGGTTTTGATCTTCTCATGGGACAATAGAAAAATATGGAATAACACCAGCCTTATCCTTTAATATCCGTGTAGTCATAGCTGACTTCACTGGCAACTCCAGAGCTGTCTTAAGTCACTGTGTGCTTGTAACTGATGAGGGACATCTGCTGTAATCCCACAAGACATACGACCCAAAATTAATCATTTAAATAAAAAAATAATCTGTAAATCAGGCCTATTTTGTAAAATTTCTGTAATTTCCTTCATCACCACATTATCACAGGCTGATTTACATATTCAACAATAAAAATATTCGAAGACACCCTGGATGTCCAGTTGGGATGACATGTATTCTACAAGTGAGATATCATTTCTATGTTTAAAGCCCTGTTCAAGAATTTACGTGTTACAGGATTTACAATGTACTTCTTCTTAATCTCATATCCAGAACAGCTTCCTCTGATACACTAATTTTCATACTACAATCCAAAGTTGAGGTGCGACATAAAGCAACTTGTCTTCACAGTTCTGAAGGAAGTTCATCAATCACATTAGAGCTCTTTTAATTAACTGATCCACCTCTCTTGCCAGACAACAACCTCCCCAACTCACACGCACACACACACACGCTACCACCACATGCAACCTCCCGCTGAGCCAAACTCTGCACCAAACTGTCCGCCATGCAAGCTCCAGCCTCTATTTGAAGAGCAGGACATGAAAGCAATTGCAGACCCTCCACGTGGGCTTGTATCGGATCTTAATTAAAAAGCCTTGCATATTATTTGCTGTAACAAAGGGAAATTTGGGGGTTCATTTAAATCCAATTAGGCCTGTGCTGATGCCTCAGGAGATGAGAGAGTAATTGCTGTTTGAACACAAAGGTCTTTGTTCTGGGCTCCAGTAGATTGATAAAGGCAATAAGCATACAATGTGGAGCGACTGGAGATGGGACAGGGCTGTGAACTTACAGTACGGAGGCTTAAACACACCAGGACCATATAACAAGACAATTAGTAGCATGGAAATTGTTCCTTGTTGTGTTCTGAAAAAATATATAAAAAAAGATGTGATTGAGCTCCCTGTGCTGCAGGTGTTACTGAAAAGATCAGTTGAGTTAATTGCTTCAGTCATTATTGCCTTATACCACATGCAGTGAGCCTTAGCACAATCAAAGCGCAGACTGTTAGTGTATAATTTAACTAACTGAAATACGTTTCCTGTTGTAATGTGGTTATCATCTATTTGTTCCTCACTGATTCATCCACTGTTAATGTCATTACTGATTTATGAGAGGCTCAGGTGTTCTCTCCAATTGGCCAAGGTGGGTGGTGGTAGTGATCAATAACGCCCCCCGCCTTCCCAAACACACACACACACACACACACACACACACACACAGCCGTTCTTTAAGAGAAATACATAAATATTTATGTGTGGAGGAGAGTAATAATCTGTAAAACAGATATTTGCTGAATTGAGATGCAGAAACTTGCTTTGTCTTTGATATTCAACAGCGCATCCTGAACCATTATATAAATGTATACATACACACACACACACACACACACACAGAGAGAGAGAGAGAGAGAGAGAGAGACATGCAATGGCCATGATCTCTCACCTTTAACCTGGTCTATTGATTGTGTCAGGTTGAGTGTGGTATACCACCGGCCATAACCAGCGAGGAAGAGGACATTAGCTGGGCTCACGTGATTACTGTAAATTGTATCACAGTTTGAGAAAGTTCAAACCACCATTAAAGGAATAGTTTGACATTTTAGTAAATATATTTATTGCCGAGAGTTAGATGAGAAGATCAATACCACCATAATGTCTGTACGTTCAGTATGGAGCTACCACCAGCAGATGCTTAGCTTAGCTTAGCTTAGAGCAAAGACTGGAAACAGCTAGCCTGGCTCTGTCCAAAGGTAACAAAATCCACCTACCAGCACCTCAACGTGTTATGTCTTATTTGTTTAATCAATACTAAAAATGAAACTATTGAGTGCTTGTAGGGAGCAGTGAACGAGGGAGTGATTTTGGACACAGGCCTGGAAAAACTGCCCCCCAAAAAACTTTTTCACAGCGGCAGGAACTGGTATCTTGCAGTTAAGCCTGAATGTTGAATTGCATTTTTGAAGGATCCTCCACTGTGGTATATTACTACAAAGAAGGCAAAAGCTGCCTGATACTGTGATCCATCACTGTGTCTGTGCTTGTGTATGTGTGTTTAATGCATGCTCATGTAATTAAATTACCAGATCAATACCACTGAGCTGCTAGTAACCTTACAACGGCTTCTTAAGAGTGTAGAAAACATTCTTACTTCCTCCCTCTAGCCTTCTTCGTGCTCTCTCTCTCTCTCACAGCTCTCAGGCTGTGGTCACACCTCTCAGGTGAAGTAGCACTCAAGTGAAACCTTCAGACTCATTTTAACCTCCCCCTTCCTCTTGAGCTCTCTGGAGATATTCCTTTGGCTCGGGCAGTTTTTCGAGGAGAAAGGGCCCACGGCCAGGACACTAAAACACACCGCACGGGTCACATCTGGGGCCCCCTGGAGGCCAGAGGTCACATGATGAAGGTTAAAGGGCAGGTTTCTGGCTTTAGGCCAAGGTCAAGGCAGCAGAGGTCAGTGTCTGAGTTGTCAGAATCATCCTGCCCTTGGCCTTGAGCTAATCAATAGGAGCAGGGTCTCTGTTTGCCTCGGCCAAACGATCAATGAGACATTTACATTTAACCCAGTCACTCGAACATATATCCCCAACCTCCCACTATCTGTTGGCACTGTTGCCTATTTTCTCTCAACAGTCATTCTCGACTTCTCTGAATTTCCTTTTATTGTTCTTCAGGTAGACGCTCACTCATAACTCCGATGCAATCTTTTTTATTTCAGGTTTTAGAGATCAATAATTCCTCACACTGCCTTAAAGACTGAGTTATGAGTGTGTGGCTTTCCGCTCCTTTCTTTGATGTCTGCCTGCAAGTCAGCACTTCATTAGACTTGGCTCCCTCAGTTCTTCATGTAGAAGCTTACATTAAATGATTTTCATTATTGTGATGATGCTGAAAAAAATGTTTCTCACTATGATTGATGTCAAGTAGATGTCCGGGCTTGGTGTTTGGCTGCTGGCTGTTCTATTGTTCTCTGCTTTATAGCGTCCTCTGGTTGCTAATTTCTGCTCTTTTGCTGCTGTTATCTACCTACAGTATCGCAGTATTAATAGTATTAATTGTCATTTAAAGTCAATATATCTACAACTTTGATATATTTTAAGTTGACAGTTGAATCACTGTGGTTATTCCCACACATCACTATGTCACAATGGACCAAGTTTTTGACTTAAAGCTGCTATAATCAATATTTTTATATTAGCAATGGATCACATGACTACTTGGATGTGAAAGGTGTTGCTCAGAGTGATTAACCCACAGACAATTATCACCCGACTCTGCATTTCCCCTCAGCTCTACAGAGCTTTAAGCGTCTTTGAGTTAATTGGTTTTAAGGCCTGCAACTTTACTGCTTTGGTTCACTCTCACCAACTCTCATCAGCCTTGTTTCCAGATGTATTAAGTCGCTATTTTCAGTGAAAAAGCTCTGATAAATCAACTGTATGTTACGTGTCCAGCACCAAATGTCAGACAGACAAAGTTAGCGACTATCTGGTGAACACAGTGGATCATTTAGCAGCTAAAGAGACAGGTATTTTTTACTATAATACTCTATTACTTACACTCACTAGGTGGCCAGAACTGTTTGCTAACAGCTTTTTAAGCTTCAACTTAAAAGGTCAGTATTTTGTAAACAGCTTGTTTATGCTTCCTCAAAGTTGCCAAAAAATCTATTTAGCACAAACATCCCTTTTGGACTGGATTTATATATTCTCTATGGGAGGTGGGGTGATTTCAACATTACCTGAGCTGGTCAGTGATTTTAATCCAGTCTGGAGCGTGTATGTGGGTAAATATTCACCCCCACCCCAGTAATAATTACAGCCACAATTACAAACTGTTTTTCGGCGAACCTGTTGGTCCTCGTGTAATTTATATCCTGTCCGGAGCGACGTCTTTTAAAGTGGACGTGAAGAGCTGCTTGTCCTTCTGCTTTTTCATAAGTCCAGTGTAAAGTTTAACTTTTGTGTGAGAATGGAGGAAATCAAAAATTATTTTGCTAATCTCATGGACGGAAACACCAACATATAGGTCTATTTGGGAACCAATATGACGACAGAAAAAAACAAAGCCATCAGGAGGGCAAGAGCCAGTAAAAACTCATCGAATGGGCTGTTACAGCTACAGGCAGATACTGGTATTCTCTTTAAGCTAGTCCTGCTGAATGTCAGTGTCTATTACAGACCACATACTGTAATTTCACAATGGTTAAAATGCCGTCTGGAACAATGAGTTAGAGGAGCACAGTGAATATTTTATCCCCCCCTTTTCCCCCCTCTGTAATGTTAATCTGGTCCAAATGGGGCTAAAGTCTAACATGTATTTCTGAAATTGAAAAATCTGATTTTTTTTGTTTTAACAGTCTGCGGTGATTAGCAGCCCTCCACCACCTTTTATCTAGTTTCGTGCTCTTCCCTGTTAGCTCCCCTCTCTCTCACCGCTTGTTGCTGCTATCATGAACCTCCTTCCATCCTCTGCAGCTTCTCTGTGACATGGGACATTTAGACAAACTGAAGCTATGTTGTTTGGACAGTGTTTCCTATTAAATGGTCCTTCCTTTATATTCACACATGGTGCATTTCCAGTCCCAGAGCAATTATACACATGACTACACTTGGAGTTAAAGGAACAGGCTGAATCTTTATCACCAGCCAAAGAGCAGCAGCACTGTGACTCCTACCGAGCAGCCTGCCCTCTGTGCTTGTGTCTGCGTCCCCATACAAAGAAGAGGGAATATTATTTTGTTCTAATCAAATGACCACGATTCGGACAAGAAAAGTTAACATAGAGCTCCATTAACATTTTGCATTCTTTTGCAAAATCACTCCACTGAAAGAGCTGAGATAATTATTCAGTACAACTCAAAGTTAGTTTTAACTCAGGTTCAGTAGCATCACCTAATAGCTATAGATAATGATGCATAAAAGACACACAGAGTGACAATGACAAGAGAACAATGGAGAGCCAAGTTCTGACGCCACCTTCGGGTTAGCCACTGTTGCAGTAGGTACTGTCACTTAATGCAATCTCTCATTGAGCATTTCTTTTATTAGCCTTGCTGAAAAAACATGGTCCTGGGGTTTACTATCCATATTGTAAGATAAACAAAATCGAACAAACATTATTGTCTAAGCATAAAGAAAAAACTACAGCTCGCATTAAAAATTAACGGTACGGTTTTTCTCCATATCCATAATATCCACCACGTTTGTCTGAAATATACAAACTATTGGATGGATTGCCATGAAATTTTGTACGGGCATTCATGGTCCCCGGAGGATGAATCCTTATGACTTTGGTGATCACCTGACTTTTCATCTAATGCCACCAGCAGTGGCACTTTCCCGTCTCAACTAACTAAACATCTACTAGGTGGATTCTGGATTCAAAATTTGACATTCATGGTTCCTAGAAGATGTATCCTAACTACTTAGTGTTTAATGCTAATTAGCAAATGTTAGCATGCTAAAACTCAACGCTATGATGATGAAAACATGGGGAAAATTACACCTGCTAAACATCAGCATGTTAGCATTGTCTTTGTGAGCATGTTAGCATGCTGATGCTGTGCCTAAGTACAGCCTCTTAGTCCTGTTTAAAAATGGTCATTCCTGTCTAGACAAATTGAATGGCCAGCATGACATACTGTTAAGTAAGGTGATGTTCCAAGAATGGATTTTTAGCAGTTATTGCAAATGTCAATATAATGTTGAATGAGATTTTCTATCTTCTGGAGGCTCAGACCATGAGGGAAATATCACTTGTGATACACTGTTGCTGGTGGCCAACAATAACCCAATATTCGCTTAAGTGCTCAACATTATTGCAAAGTTAAATTAACAATGGGACACTGACTTGGTGGCCCTTTGTTTGCCTTTTAAAGTAACTATGAAATTGAAAACGTAACCATGTCCCCTAAAAATTCAACAGCCAGGTTGTCCATCTTTCTCTTCCCCTCTCTAGTCTGGATATCAGGATATTACTGAAAGGTCTCCAAATCAAAGAGAGTTTATCAGGACAAGGACAAACCTGCACTGAAATGAGTGGCATCCACCTTTAACAGTCACTCCTTCCTGATATTTCCAGGCCTTAGCAGTGTCAGAAAATCTGGCAGCAGCTAAGATGAAGGCAGGACGTTTGAAGATGAGGAAAGATGTTTGAACCCGCACCCTCTTTTTAGTGTCCCAGTGGGGAGTGTACATGGGAAGGCGAGTCATGTATTATTTAGAGTCAGATCTGCCTTTGTGCTTGATCAGGGCTTGATTGAGAGAGGCTGTGACTGGTGGTTTCTTTCCCCGTGCAAGAATATGAGTGTCTGCACAGGAATGAAGGTGAACTTGTGACCTCCACACAGTTACAACTCGCTTGATACCTGCATACATTGAATGCAAAGTGCAGGAAATGCATTACACTCCTCTGTTGTCATGTGCATGGACAGGTCATGTCATCAGAATACTTGGGAAACATTACTCTAATGCATTACATTATTGGACAGCTATGGGATAACCTGCAGTCCTTGAGGAGTTGTTTTAAACACTATTAGACCCAGGCACATGAGTATTGGTAATGTGTCAAGACCACGGGGAGCTGTGTTTTAGCCAGTCCCTAATTAAAGTGGAAACTCCACACGGTGTGCTCCTCTGCTGCTCAGCAAATGAGCCACAGTTGATATGCTCTTCAAGTCATTAGCAGCTCTGATTTGTAGCCACAGCACCTTGTTAACAGAACAGGAGCCCATAATCCCAAGACAAGATGCTCTGGTGCTTGTGGAGCAGTTACTCCAGTCCAAAGTGGAATATCAGTTTAGTTTATAAAGTGTGTAATTACTGTATCAGACTGAATTAGAAACAAAGGGGGATAAAGACTGTGACACTTCCCGGCATCTTTGCATTACCAGATGAGACTTTATAAACCTCATTTGGATAGAAATTCATAAATTCAGCCTCTGGTTGCCTCTAATCAGTGTGTCACACATTTTACATGGCACTACGCTGTAAAGACATCCACCAGGAATATTGAAATTGTGAATGTGGATAATTTAGAACCAACAGCATTCACTGAAGTTACTAGATATTTGAGTTATAACCTCTCAAAGATTCAAAACTCCTACGTACCTTTCCTGCATGTTTCTCGACCCCTGGTTGGTTTAAATATAAAAAGTGAAACCAGTAAGAGAACATGGCTTCTACCTTGATTCACCTCAACAGTGTTCTTCATGAATGTAGTGCATTTGGTCTAAAATAAAGAGATTTCTTCCACGGATGTTACATCCTCATCCCCAAAATATTTCCTATATCTTGTATCACTACCATTTTGACGATTAAGCTATTCAAAAGTGTTTATATTTTTGTGAGTTTGCATGTTCTGCATGTGTTTCCAACAGGTGATGCAGGTTCCTGAGGTGCAGGTTAGGTTCATTGGCAACTCTAAATTGCTCGCAGGTGTAAATTATAGTGTGAAAGTCAAAGTGTCAACGTATGGATGCTTTAGTTTTCCATTTTGAATAATACATTCCTCTATTACAAACACAATGATGTGTTTGGCAGTGTTGTGTTGTGTAACGTGACCGTTCATGCCTTTTCTGATCAAACGTGTGGCATGAAGAGGTTACCTGCAGGCTGATTGTGCTTTGTCTGGGTCGAAATGGAAAATCTCAGTGTCTGAACTTTAAAATATTACTCATTAGAGCATAATTAAAAGTGAATCTTCCTGGAGTAAAAGTCTTTTACTGTAAATGCAATCTGAAGGTGTGATGAGCAACACTGAAGGCCAATGTGAATTTTGATCCAAAGTCATAAAAAGCAAAGGACAGAAGTAAAGTTGCCTTGTTGTAAAGCAGTAAACCTTTGAAGCCAGTGAAGTACTGTTGTATGTTAAGTAGTGTTTGACCAAAACGAGGCTAGCAGCTCGAGGCTACATTAGCCACTACTAGCATAACACGCTCCGACCGAACAGTCAGCAATCGAGTTGCATTGTGGGTAATGTAGGCGCCAGGTTTTGACAAAGAAGAATGTGTGGCATATAAAAGACAATATGTCTGGTTCTGCTGCATCAAGCTTGATACTTGTATTTAAAAACTATCCACCATGAGTCTGACAATGTTATAGGATTGCAATGCTAAATCCATAAATCTCTTTCTCTCTCTCTCTTTATATACTATAATGAATTAGTCCATATTCGTTTTTCTTTTTTATGTCCTTTACTGTAAGTGGCCTTGTCTATCTCAGTTGGTCTGGATTCATACAAGAATGGATATAAAAAATTGGGAAGTTGGACAATGTCTTTAGGAAGTTCTTCAGACAAATTTCTAATAATGATGTTCATGTTTGGACACAAGAAGAGGCCCTGAGTATTACAGAGCACAGACAGGCTTTAGATGGAGTACAGATGTTTGAGGTCAACCTCTTCTGTCTGTCCCAGAGAATCAGCTGAACCTACTTCAGACATATAACTAAACAAATCAATTCAGTTTAAAAGAGATACTTATGTTTGGATCAGACCTCCCCCCCACCCCCACCCCCACCACCATTTTATTTAAGGTCATATGTTGTTTTAATTCCTTTTTACAGTAACTCACAGACAATCAGGGAACCATGCATAAGTGCTGTGAATGGACAAAGGCTGCCGTACCAGGCAGGCTGCATTTGAATAACAAATCCAAACAAAAAAACAGGTTAACCTTCAAGCTAGAGTGTACATTGATTCAGTGTTAAATATGCATTCAGAAGATTTATTGTCCTGCGTTGATAGGTCTGTGAAGTTGGACAAACGCCACAAAAAGACGGTTTATCCTGCCCCCCTCCCTTGTCAACGCTCGGATCTACAATCAAGATAATCCATCATCGTGGCACATAATGCAAAAAAAAGATATTAAACTCACTCTGAGAAAATGTATTCCCGGGGACTGAAATGAGAATAAAATGCTGCTTAAGCATTTAGTGAAGGTTAAAAAAGGAGAAGACTGCAGGTGACGCACCTTCAAACCTGACAATCAGAATAAATATTCATTCATATTCTGATGGACCAAATGCATATTTTATTTACTGAAACTGGTGACAAAAGTGTATAAATTTGTCCTAAAAGATGACATGCTGCACTGGAGAATGTCATGCAAATCATTACTGTAATAATGCAGATGAATGTTAATCTTATTATAATAATGTCAGCCAGTTTATCCACTGTGCATGTACTGTAAGCAATCATTATACAGTAAGTCCCAGAGTCTGTATCTTGGCATGAGGATTAACCTGCGCAAAATCCACCGATCATATTTCACAAAATGTTGTACTTCTAAAATAAAGTGAAATAAATAAAAATGAGATAATGTGTTCTGCAAAGTTCAAAGCTGCTAAAACAAGCAGATGCTCAGTGCACAGATGGCAAGGCAGGAAAGGAAGAGTTCAAACAAGAAGGAATGAGGAGAGGCAAGAAAAGCCCCAGAAAGGTCAGACGCAGAATCTCCTCACAGCAAATACACAACATACTGCTGGGTGTGTTTTCAGTCACAGCAGGTACAGGTAAGTGTAGAGTAGAGCTTAATTTAGCTGTGTTCTTTTAGGCCAATAACAATACAGATGTTTTCAGACAGATGTTGTCAACTTATGCCTATATTCAACACCTTTTACAGTAGTCTGATCTTTTTTATTAATTAATTTTGAAAAAAATTGCTCATGACTAAAGTTTTCCTTAGCAGGGTGGAAGAAGCAGGATTTGAACCATCACATTACACTAAAACGCTTCATTAAATTTGTATTAATTCAATTCTTTTATGTGAGTTAGCAGGGTGACAAATACCATCAATTTAACAGCAGAAGAATAATCTTGGATACCTTAGAGCTTTTATACAACAATGAAATTTACAAAAAATGAAATGGAAGAATTAAATTAATAATGAAACGTGCAATGAAAACCGAAATTTCAGATCTTACAGACTATTTTTATGTAGCTGTGGTTGTGAAGGAACCTTGGCAGTGGCTTTGAACCAAATGATTTAATTACAGACCAATATTAGCCTGCTGTACAGTATATTGGCTTAACCCTGCTTTTAGAAGAATAGACAGACAGACAGACAGACAGACAGACAGATAGATAGATAGATAGATAGATAGACCCAATCACACTGTGAAAACCCTCCTCATTTATCCAACATGTGTGCAGATGCCAAGTCCTGCTTCGAGGCCTGTCGCTAAGGGCAACCCGTTCAGCGCCTCTGTCTGCTGAACAGACGCCCTTTTGCTCGTCCCGGGGGCTCAGATGTATCGCCACGCCAACAAGCAGGTGACCTGTGTGCCGATGTGGGCAAGAGACTGGCATGACATCTTCTGCTGAGTGTGGAGGGGACAGAGCAGGGACTGGACCCAGGTTACACGCAGGCGGATACAAACAGAGCGGCAATGTAACAAAATCCATTTACCACCCCGTAGAGTCTGACATCAATTTAGCTATTTTGCTTTACAATGTTGACAAAGTTGCACACTGGGGTGTTGATTCTCAGTGGGATCAGCAGCGTTGGCAGCCCTTTTACATAGCCGGGAGTCATTTGATTTAATCTTAATATTAAATACTGCAGATTGCATTTTAAACACACACAAACACACACAAAGGTCAGCCTTTGAGCTCTGTTTAGTGGGTGTGCTGGGGATGAAAACTAAAAGATCCACAATAAAACCCTGATACAGCTGCGACGTATATAAACACAATGTTCCAAACAGCCATCAATAGTATCTTGATGACTTAATGAGGATGTAGAACTGTCTTCATTTGTCACTACAGTGGCAGCCAGTAGCAGGACATTCAGTGCAACACCATCACTGTTAAAAATCGATTAATCAATTCAATTCAATTTAATACAATTCAGTTTTATTTATATATATAAGTTATCTCAGGGCACTTTTTCATATAGAGCAGGTCTAGACCGTACTCTTTATATTTACAGATCAATTAGTCGATCGACAGAAAAACTATTGATATTATGATATTACTATTTCGATAACTGATTAATTGTTTCAGTCATTTTTCAAGCAAAGATAGTGAAAAACTGTCAAACAAGACATTTACAGACACAGTCACCTTGGTCTCTGGGAAGTTGCAATGCACATTTTTTCACTCTTTCTGACATCTAAGGATTAACAATTAATCAAAAAAATAATCGTCAGATTAATCAATGATGAAAATAATCGTTAGTTGCAGCCCTAAAGTTTAGTATATTGTTGTTATCATAATAGATTTCTTTACAGTTTTCTTAACAATGCATGTCCAAGTCAAATGTGCTTTAGGATACACAAATGAAGTCATGGTCCTGAACAATTCATTTCCTTCAGTCTTTTGTCCAAATACAACCCTTCACAGTGTTTGGGTTTATGAGGTCTTAGTAATGGAAAATTCAAAGAAATGTTACCCTTCTTTATTTGTGTGTTTAAAATTGTATATTAAAATTAAATTAATTAATTATTAAAATTAATTAAAAATAATTTAAATGTCTTAAAAGTCTTAAATGTATTCTGAAAGATATACAAGCACCAAACCAAACGCCACTCTTGCAGAGTGACACCTATTTATGACAGAAAAACAGTAGTATCTGCTGTTTCGGCAGCAAAAATATACTGATATTCTATTGATGAGTTGCAAAGATCTATAACTTGGTTACTATTATTGTGTAACATAACTGTTTTGTGCTGCTGTTGCTTCATATTGTTTTTAAATGCACACAAATTTAAATTGTTAGTAAGTAAATCTCAAACATCAATGTTCAAGTCATCATCAGTGTGTGTGTGTGTGTGTGTGTGTGTGTGTGTGTGTGTGTGTGTGTGTGTGTGTGGCTCCCAGAAAATGGTATCTGTGATTATTCATATCATTCAGAGGAGTGATTAAATATTCCTTATACCCTCAGAGCAGTGAAACAAATGAACCACGGCTACGTTCTAACAGGAGCTGACAGATCTTTTAAATAATGTTTATTTATTAACGGTAACATTTACCAGCCTTCGTATGGTCCCTCTGGCATGTCACTTCCACTGCCTGAAGCCCGGCAGCGTCTCCTCGGCTGGCATTTCCTTTTTACTTTGTAAAACTTTGCAGAACTTTTGCGACGTGTTTGTCGGGGCTTTTCTCCTCTTCGGTTCATCTTCAGATATGAACAAGAAAGAGAAGGAGAGAGGGTGAAACGAAGGAAGGAGATACAGTAAAGACGTTGTACACAAGTTCACACAAGCAGGAGAAAGAAACTGACAAAGTTAGGAAGGAAATAAACATTCAACAGAAAAGTGGAATATAGCATTTTTTTTGTTTTATGATAGGGATGTTGAGATCCTCTTTGTAAAAGTTTAAAAAGTTTTGAAGTTTAAATTATCACAATGGCGAACAACCATATGTTTAATGACACAACTAAGCAATGTAAATATAAGGGCAATCTAAATTGCAATTCAAACGTATGAATTAATAAAGGAATATATGAACATATTCATTTATCATCTGCATGGAGATACATTATTCACTGCTTTCTCCTTTCCCCGACATTCACGCTGGGGATATCATTATACTTCAATTAATACAAAGTCTACTCTTACCATTGCAAAACCAAACACTCCGCACAAGATTTCACTTTCAAGGAATGTCAGCCCTACTTAGGGGTCAAAGGTATAATTTTGCAAGTTGAAACCAGTATAAAAACACAGCAGCAGCAGCAGCCACAGGATGAGGACACACATGAAGCCTGTTTGTTGCAGTGGTGAAGTAAAAAGGATTGTAACATTACTCTCGCTAACATAAGGCTTTAATTCGAAAACGTCAAAGAAAAAAAAAGGATTGTTTGTCGTCGAAGCTGCTGCATCAATTCGAAGGGAGACCAGCAGGTAAAGCATCCAGTTACTGTTGTTTCTTCTCTCTTTTCTCTTTATATTGTGTTTCTCTCTGTGTGTCTTTTAATTTGACATTCACTGTCTGTTTTTGCATCAGTGTTGCCAAATGCCTGAGAACTATATACTTCAAATTAACAATGTTTTCATGATAGTGTTTAAGCTGCTGCAGCTAGATAACTGTAAAACTAAAATTAGCCTTTTATTTTGTAGTTTAGCTTCCTTTTTCACTTGTTTCTTTACTTTTTTTTACAAAGTATTTCTTCTCCAAATCCGAGCCAGAGTACTGCAGTGTACATACATTAGATTTCCTGTTCCTGTCAGTGTTGTTTGTACATTTGTGTCTAATTTGTGTTGAGCTGTTGTAACTTTAGAGAGACGTCACCTACGTTAATATCCATGAGACTCTAATGTAGTTCAAGTGTTAATAATAGGCCCGCGTTTGCTTTGCTGTGATTTCAATACATAATACATCATATTCATAAATGTTACTCTAATGAAGTGAGGTTGCATATGAAGCAACTCTTATGAATACACATGAAGAGTGAAACAAAGAGAGTAGAAATCATTTGAATAGTTACATTAGAATTGTATATTCTTTTCTATTAAATATGGTAAACAGTGCTTGTGCCTGTTTATTTTTTTTTGAATCCATTTACACACACTGACATGTTTAAGACTAACAGATATGACAGTGCCCTCTTGTAAAATGGCATTAATAAACATGTGTAACATTAAAACAGACTGAGGGATTGTGGTTCAGCAGAACGGAAGAACAAACACTTTTATTGCACCGTTGAGACGCGCTGGATGGAGATTCAGAGGTTTAAAACTGCATGAAGTGAACCTGTGAGCGAGGACATGAAAAACAAATGCTGTTAAAAAAGATTTGTTCCCTTGAAATTTAGTTACAGTAACTGTTTTCTGGTCAGATTGTGAGTTAATGAATTCTGTTGGAGAAAAAGGGGGGACAAAAAAAGTCTAAAAGAATAATAAATAAATTTCAGAACAGACAAAAAGCTTCACAAATGTGAATAAAACCCTTGTTTGCAAAATGACTGATAGCTCAAAATTATGGTGCAAATATGCTAAACAATTGTTGGCGCTTTATTCAAATACATTTATTTAATTAAATGTCTTTTAAAAATATATAGTCACTTTTTTATTTTTCTGAGAAAAATACCTTTTTGTAGTCTTGATCCTGTGTATTATAGTATAAGTTATTTAATTAAGGGAAGCTGTTTAAGCATTTTGCACCACAGATTTTTGATAGATAATTATTATACAGTCAGTATAATGAAATAATTCAAAAGTAATATAAACATTTAAAAATCTAAAATCAAGAAAATAAGAGAAAAATAATAAAATGAAATAAAATAATTACATTTAGTACGTGAAGTCACATTTCAGCAAGACATCTTGTTAATTCTCGCTTTGTCAAATAAAGGTGGGGACTGACTGTGTTCAGATGGGGACAGATAGGTACGCTACAGAAACCTCCACTGGCTTTGAAGCCATGATGCCCGCCTCACCAACACCCTGTGTTACAACACTGCATAAGCAATGATATGCAAGAGGTATAAATATTCATGACCAAATCCATCGGCTGTTTGTACTGTAGCCTTAATTAATTGCTGGAGGGGAAGCTATACCCAAATAAGGAGCTGAAGTGCTCGCTGCTGAAACACAGCAATCCCAAAGGAAGCATTAAAAAGTGAGAAAATCGTGACTAGTGGGTGCTAACACAGTATGGATCTTTTAAAACAGCATGGGATTTACGTACTGAAAGATTTTATTTAACAATTAACAGACACGTACAACAATAATGTAAGTGGAAAACGCAACAAAGCAACTGGAGCTCTCTAATCTCAGACAGGCAACCCAGTCTTGAGCTTAAATCTTTCTTTGTTTAGGATTTGTGGATATATATACGTGCCATTAAAACTGCGTGAATATTCAAGAGGAAAGATGGTTGAAGAGTCCCAATCATCTCCTACACAGTTGCTCTGGCAGTCAAAAGAGGGCCGCTGAGAGGAGTTTCACTGTGAAAGACATTAGCATGCCTTTGAAACAAGAGACCTTGAGTATGAACAAGGGCTATCCATACACACTTTGGAATGTAATTTATATGCACAAACTGAGGTGTGAGGCCAGAGGATGTTAGAGGGGCAGAAAGGATCCACTCAGTACAGGTGTAACTTTCACTGGCCAACAATGTAATACCCGTTTTTTATACTGCCAGTGCCTCTTTACACCCCAGCGAGTTCCTCTGAACTTACAGACTCCATTGAAACTGAAAAGATAGTATAAGAGGTGTATAGATAATTAGATGCTCTGCTTGTTCTTTTTTCCTCTGCGATATTGAAGAAATACGTCGCCCCATCAAAGAGATTTTGTTCAATGTTTGAAGTTGATCGTCAATAAAAGTGTTGATTTTCAAATGTTTTGTTTGATGACCTGAGTTACTTTTTGTGCCACTGCCACCGGTGACCTATGTGCTCAACTCTCTGAATTATGCATGGTGATTATACCACGTAGTCCTCTGAATTGTAAATTCTCACAATTATACAGCCCATTGTCTATTCATTATTTCAAAACGAATGGGAAATTATGTAAAACTATCTCTAAAGAGGAAAGCAGCGTGTAATATGACTTGCCATATTGTTCATGCAATTCAAATACTTTGCTTTTTCTGAGAGTTGAAAGTAATCAGATTTAAATGAAATCTGACTTGCGTGTCGTGCGGGATTATGATACATTTGGAAGATAAGCTATGATAACTACACTTCGTGCCATGAGGTGAGAGCACTCAGGCAAAGAGTGTTTTCCAATTAACTTAAACTTCCCTCAAGGTTAAATATACAAGTGTTGACTGAGAGTCGAACTTATCTTCTTCTTCTTCTTCTTCTCGACCAGACGAGTGAAGGACTTCAACATGTCCCACATCGTCTCTCTGCTTCTCTGTGGACTTCCTGATCTCTTCACACAAGCAGCATATACAGTACACACATACTGCATATTTACATGGATGCCAGTCAACTATTCAACTATATAGTCATATATTTTTAATGTTTCATTTATAAATAGCCAAAAAAAGAGTCTAGTTTGACACACATTCATGAGCTTTTTTGCCCATACAGTACCCACATTCAACCTCAGATCCTGCAGTGAAACTCTGCTAGCAGTCGCTGTGTCTAGACTTAAAGCTAAATGTGCATTTGCTGTCAGGGCCACCAAACTCTAAACAGCTTTCCTGTTGAAATCTGTTGAAATTCGTCATTGATTCCTTTAAATCTTTAATAAAAACGTTTATTTTATAAACTTGTATTTCTGCATTAAGTGGTCTTTCTGCAACCCTGTCACTTTTAAGGTCCCCCTCCACTCAAAGATGTTTTGTTCCTTGACTGTGATGTTTGACCTTCGCTGTGCAGAATGACGTGTGTGCAGTTTGACATTAAAAGGCTGTTTTCACATTCATCTGCTGCAGGAGGAAGGTTTCTCTGTGCTCACCTATCACACCACAACTAGTCTGGAAGCCAATCGTCCAATATTCAACGTACACAACTGTGATGTGGACACCTCCAGGTCACAAACACTGAGAATAGACTTTTCAGTGAAGTAGGACACATCTTGTGTCCAGTGGTTCATTGAAATGGTGAATATTTGCATATTTATAGATTCTGGATTTTTCAATGAGGGAGAAGGAGCAGATGTAAGTTTAAGAATTTCAAACAGAGTAATTGAACTTTTGTTGTGGAAAAACCACCTCAGACACAAATTATTGTAGAAAGCCGAGTATTTTTCTGGAGGGAATCTTTAACTTCTTCTTTGTATTGTCAAAATACAGTAATTTCTGTTATTTTTATTGTTTTGGCATGTTTTTCTTTTACTGTTTTACATAAAGTACTGTGTAACTTTGGTTTGAAAAGTTCAAATAAATAAAATAATAAAGGTTATTATTAGGTTTTTAGTATTCAACTCTCAGTTTTTCTCTCTTTTGAGTTTTTTTCTTCATTTTATTTTATTTTAGAAATTTGTTTGGCTGTAGACATGAGGAGCCTGCAGCATAATGACACAGACTTAGCATGAGCAATTCTATTCTCTTCTGTTCTATTATTTTCTCTGTTCTCTGTTCTATTTAGTTCTATTCTGTTATGTTATGTTCTATTATGTTCTATTCTGCTCTGTTCTGTTCTCTTCTGTTTTGTTCTATTCTGTTCCATTCTATTATGTGTGTTATTCCATTCTGTTCTGTTCTGTTTTTTTCTTTTCTGTTTTATTCCATTATATTCTATTCTATTCTGTTCTGTTCCCAGATGTTTTCACACATGTTACTATTATTATGGCACTAACTGATGTCTGAACAGTCTTTTTTGATCAATCTATGAAAGTGCAGATTTCCGTTCTTAATTTAAAGTGCAGTATCTTGCGTGGCCTTGCCTTGGTTGCATTATGTACAGACTATAAAGACCTGCAGTGAGACCGCTGCTTCCTGTCCCTCCTCCTCCTCCTCCTCCTCCTCTGGAAGTGTTACCCTCTCATCCTCTATCTCCCCTCATCCGCAATTCTCCTCCTCACCTCCTGCTGCACTCCTCTGCTGAGCACAGGTATTTGTTTAGGAATCTCTCGGTGGAAATTATACTCCATCTCCGGCGCTCCCTATCAACACACAATTATCATGGGCAATCATGCAGAACAGTGCTGAATTCAGCTGGGACTCTGATGACATTACTGACTGCAAGGCCCGGCTCCTTCTGGAGGTAGCCTGCTCCACACTTGCATTCAACCTCTCTCTCTCTCTCTCTCTCTTGGATATGGATAGAGAAATTATTAAACTTTTTTTTTTTTTTTTTTAAATCTTATTATGATTTCATTTAAACCAGGAAGTCCACCAGATAAGAAATCTCTTTCCTAGGGGAGACTTGGCTGAGACTTGCCTCCAACCTGAAACAGGACAAATCCTGGTGATCTTATCTCACAATTTATTAGTATCTGCCAACCTCTGTGGCCTCTTCTTTTGACCTGCAGTGGTTTACCTCAGCGTATCTTCTCATATAACTGAGCTGAAGTTTGGTGCGGCTACTCTCTCAGTGCGTGGACAGCGATTTGAAATTTCAGGAATTTGGAAGTGTGAATCTCCATCCTAAAGTGTCTTCTGTAAAAGGCAAAGTCAATCTCACAAAGCAATCAATGCCTTACATTGTGTCGCTCCCTCCTGCATTCTGAGGCACACTACAGATGCATTTCCCTGTGTATGATAAGTATATTGTAAAGCTGGAAAGGCGCAGAGTTGATACAGACACATGAGAGTCAACACAGGAGTCCATTCAGATCCTGATCAAATGCTCCATTCATGAGTGAAATTACCATCCGTCTGTCAGCCAAGGTGTGAATTCTTTCATCTACAGATCCTACCTCTGAAGTTGTGATTAAATGCATAACGCCACATACACTCCACGTAGACTCTAGATAAGCAAAATAGGATTTCTGCTTCTCAGAGTGTAGGCTGATATGTAAATCAAGTGAGACAACAGTGCCCTCTTGTGGTCTTTTAGTGTATTTTTCCAGACCTTTGTTGCAATGATCCCATTTCACCAGCAAAAATCATTTTATTCCATGTGCAAAATGTGTTCTCCTGATTGGTCATAACTGTTAGTTTGATATTTATGTCTCTAGAATCTGTAAGCTGTCCTGACGATGGTCTTTTGACTGTGACTTATTGTCACATTTTTTCACAGTGTCACCTTTTGCACATGGAATAAATTGATTGATTTTGCATCTTTCTTCTGCTTTTGTGTCAGTGTGCAGGCAATTTTTCTATGAAATGGGACTGCTGAGTTTGTCTACACGCACCTGACACTATCTTTTGAAAAGCCTGGAATCAAGAGCACAAATCCTTTCACAGTTCTTTGACTTTGTTACAATGAAAAAAATATTCATCAAAGCTCGCCTTCACTTCGTCATTTATTGTCAAACAGATCACAGAAAGAAAAAAAACATATTTGGACAGATTCGAGGTTATGTCAGAATCTCACAACACACTTAACAACTCATAGAAGAACCAGACTGATGGAAAAAAAACATGTACAACAAAAACTCAACAAGAGTTACATAAACTCAACATAAAATGCTAATCATGCTTCAAGCTCCACTTATAACAGAATAAACTGTGCTGAACCAAGAAACCGGTCAAACAGGAAAAATATGACCAAATAACAGCAGCGTTTCAGGCTATGTACAGAAATAGTAAAATACTACTGCAGAAAAAATTAAGCATGATACACTCAGTGAAATGTAATATAAATATTTGATTATATTAGAGGATAATATTAGAGTCTGATGATATTCTACATGTTTTATTGTCAAAAAAAACTCAAAACCCAAACCCAACAATGAATTGACCCTACTAACAAATGTTTATGTAGCCAAACTCTGATATAGATTATTCCTCTGTGCCATAGAGCTCCATTGTTGTCTATTAAAAACACATCAATGAGCTGCACTGTTGCACTGAGTAACATGTTTCTTTATTATTATGAACATGGGAACTGTCCTTTATACTGAGTTGATACACAGACGCTGTCCTGCTGTCACAAATAGTCAGAACACCAAATGTGTATTAATCCGCAGCTAAAGATAGTCCCCAACAAATGTGCTATTAACTCGTGTTTGAGTAATGTTTGCTAAAAACTACAGTGCTCAGCTGTTTCAGGAACTTGTTCTGCCTTTTATGTTTGTGATCTGTTTCTAAAGATTACATCTTCAGTATAAATGAACGGTCTTGGAGCTGAGTGCCACAGACAAGGCAGGGAAGTTGGAAAGGATTTGTTTTGGTCTTTTCATTGGATTTGTGGACAATAACAAAAATATAGAATATCATTAGCCTTACCCTTTTAAATGACTGCAGAAAAAGCTGCTGGCCAGGTGTTCTTTCCAAAAACACTGACTCCTATGACTGTTTATACCGAATTAAAAAAGTATCATGCCACCTCATAAGCTTTTCACTGTGCAGTTTTTTTAAAAGATATATATATATTTGTATTACTTGTTTTTACCTCTTCAGCATATTCCCAAGCAAACAAAAAATGCTTCAATTAACATTTTTACTTACCAACATTTGATTGCTGATGATTTTGAATTTTATGAACATACATTCATAACCCTCACAACCATCAACACACAACAGGTATTTATATGTGATCAGGCTTGTTGAGAATTCCTCATCTACTATAGGTATGTGACGTAGCTCAATCGAAAGTAGCTCATGGTGGAGGGATTATGATGCCATTTCTGAGCTCAACAATGTTTGCAATGTTTCTATCCTGGAACAAAGTGTTTAAGACTGTCAGATCATTTATACCACAGAGCTGCCATATAGTATATCTACAGAGTCCTGCTTTTACATGGCAGACAAACTGGTGGTTAAAAAAAAGAAAAACATCTAAAGGCCCCACCTTTTCCTCCAACCTGCTGCTGGTTAGAGTCAGTGGTAGTGAATCTGGATGGTTCGGCCAATGAGGAGGAAAAGAAGGCCGGACAGGAGGCAGAAGAAGATGCCAATGGGGGCAAACATGAAGGACAGACCGTAGTTGAGGGACAGCTGGAAGTCTGGACACATTGCAGAGCGCTGGTGGTCTATGTAGACATCTACCACATCCAACACCTGCACCCACAGTACATACATCACCACCACACACAGCAGGAAGAGACCTGGAGCAGAGAAGAGCAGCAGAGGCAAAGAGATGAGACGGTGATGATTAAAACTCACTCACATACTTTTTATACAATCCAGTGGATCCAAAACAGGGGATAAAAATGAATATTTAACCAGTGGTAGTATTCAGATCCTTGACTTAAGTAAGAGTACCAATACAACAATGTAAAAGTATGCCATTACAAGTAAAAGTCCTGCATTTAAAATAAAAGTACAGACGTATTATCAGCTGAATACAATTATTATTTATTATTATTTATTTTCTACAGAGAAATGGCCCCTGTGACTGATACATTGTTACATATGACATTATTAGGTTGTTAATACTCTTGCATCAATGGGTAAGCAGAATTTTACTGTTTCAGGTCGAGGTGGTAGTTTTAGCAACTTTATATTCAGTTAGGTAGTTTAGTCCAGTGGTTCCCAATCTAGGGGGGTCGTCCCATCTAAAGGGTCACAAGATAAATCTGAGGGGTCGTGAGATGATTAATGGGAGAAGAAAGAAGGAAAAACAAGGTCTGCCACTCAAATGTGTATTCATTTTTTTGGAATATTCTCTATTTTTTTCTTATTTGTGAAATATTGGATCATTTTACATCTTTGGGCCTCGAACGGATATTTAAATGAAATCATCTGAGGAGTTTAGAGGGCAAATGTCTCTTTGGTGGAACTTCTAACAACTCATCTGAAATGTGACAAAGGGACCCAACCAGACACTGCTTTTTTGTAAGAGGTCACAAGCCAAAAAACCCACTGGTTTAATCCTTAATAATGCAAATAAATTGTATTTTATAAGTTCATTGTATGTTTTTAATGTAAAATCTTAATTTGAAAACTCACCAGTAATTAGAGTTGTCAAATAAATATAGTGGATTAAAAGTATAACGTAGCATAAAATGGAAAATACTTCAAAATTGTACTTAAGTAAGTGTACTTAGTTACTTTCTACCACTGGATTTAACCATTTCAAAACCTCACCAGATGCCAGGAAGAGGCCTCCCCCTGCTTTATATAGGCGGTGGCTGGCGAACGGAGCAGCACAGATGATGATGAACCCACCGAGCACTACAGCTGCCACGCCAACGAGCATGAAGATGCTCCAGAAGCCTCTGTAGACTGGACAACAGACATGTTAGCCAATTGTATATACAGCCATTGGATCACTGCAGAATATAACCTCTATCTGTACAAAGAGGCAAATGTAAATAAATAGAGACACTTACTTATGGCAGAATCATACTCTGTGGCATTGTGGATCTGATGAGATATGGGGAATGGGAAGAGGTAGGCGTGCATGCACACTTTGGAGTAAGGCTGATTTGCTGGAGAGAGAAAGAATAAATCAACACAGAAAATGAATGAAAAATGTAATCTTACAAGTAAACAAACATAGTTGGCAATTAGAGGACATCACTTATAAATACAAAGTAATTATGTATCAAACAGCATAACAACATGTTTAATTGTCATACAAGAAAGATATGCATCAGATATTGCAAAAAAAAAAAAGAGAAAAGATTCTGTTCTTTACACATTTTTGATTCACATTTATTTTGTAAATCTTAACTTTATTGCTTCAAAATGTGTAACTTATTTGTTTCGTCACTTGCAATCACTTTGTACTGTGTGACAAGTCTTTCATGCATTGAGATATAACAACATTTGACAACAGAGTGACAAAAAGTTGTGATTATTCTACTCTTTTTCTCTCGTGTTTTGTTTTTTTATTCTACTCTCCTCTCTCTTCTCTTCCACCATGTGAAATTCCACAGACCCTCACAAGGTCCTTTCAGTGCTGGAGGCTGTTTCTGACAATGACCCACCATTCAAAGTCCCCATCAGAAAATAGACGACGCACAATCACCTGACAGACGACCAGAATAACATCACATGGCACTGCCTCTAAACAGTCACATGAGAGCCTTTCTACCACTGTGGCATAACACGTGTTTTATAGACATAAAAGCAGCAAATCAACAACTGATATTTATTGTGCAGCAGAGTTGTAGTGCTGCCATGTGACTCTGTGGAGGAGAAGGGTTTTTCTGCCCTCACCAATCATCGGCTTCAGAAGACAGAGAATAGGGCCATTTAAGAGACATTTGAAAGAAAAATGATCTTCCTTTTTATTTGTATCTTAAAAGATTCTTTCAATCAGTAGCGCTACAGTTTAACTCTAATGTTCTGCTCCTAATGGCCTTCTTTAACAGTCATAAAACATACTGTGTTTAATCATCTTGATACTTCATAACCTTTCCTAATTTTATGAGAATTACTTATGAACATGATTTCGAACTGATGATGCATTATCTGTAAAACATGGTGAAATACATTCCTGTCACTGGAGTTTTCTAACATTTTGTTCATAAGATTGAAGATCAGGGAGTTAGACCTCTCTGGGGTATAATGGACTTATTGAAAAAAGGAATTTGTTCATGCATAGCCCATATAACTTATAAAACATAAAATGTTTCCTTATTTGGTGTAACAATGCGCTATGGTCATTTATTTCCGTACTTTGTTGCATTAATCAAATGTGCAAGCGTAGTTTGTAGCAAAGGGAAGAGTTACCACTTCAATACATTTCTCCATATTGGGTTTTAATAAGGTCAGAAGAAAAGAAACTAAATATTTAAAGGAAATAAATGTGTTGATTTTGCAATTATTCTCATCCTTTTTAAATATAAAGCAGTGGAAACAATGAGAAGCCAAAGTGCAAAAAAACATCATGTGTCTGCCTCACTTACTGAACCAGAGCTTCCACAGCAGGTTGTCATCACCCAAGTTGCCTCTGAAATTACACCTCCAGAAAAAACCCTCATGGTATAAGATGATATCACTAGCGCCGTCCTGCACCACCACATCTCCACGCTGAGAGAAGGAATAAAAGAAACAATAATGACATATTACTGAATATATTCTGACTTTAAAAAGTCTGCAGAACAGGGTTTGTGTAGGTATAATTATGGATGCACTCCATGTTATCTGTTGATGTGATTAAAGCCTGAGAGCAGTCTCAAGATCATGTGAGGCAGGTGTACAGTGTGTTGCCACAGTGGCACAGAGCAGCTGCTAAGTCAGGTCAAGGGTGGAGCTGAGCAAGCTCCCCTAACCAACATCTATCATGCAGGTTTGGTTTGGTGCAGAGCAAGCATGCAGGTCAAGGGTGTTCCCATTCAGGAAACACTCATCATTGGGGGGTTACTATTTTTGCACGTGAACAAAAAATCACATCCTAAATTGTGTGTTATGTCATCCATTAAATACCTCTGAGTGAAATGAAAGCAGAAGGTGAAGGCTGTGTTGAACCTTCAAGTTTCAAAAAGTCAAGGTGAATCTAATCAGGGTGTATTTTATTTTAAAATTAGGATTTTAAGAGCTTGTTAAACAAATGCATTGTTAGGTTGTTTTAAAATTCAGATAGAAGGGACTCCTATTAATGCTATAAGACAGTGGCTCCCAATCTGGGGGTCAGCTGCTAAGTCTGAGGGGTCCCAGGACGATTAATGGGATTGGAGAGAATCAAAAACGTATTTCTTTTACACAAAATTATGGTAATTCTTTTTCTGACTTCCGTCAAATAATACATTTTTTCTTGTGAAATACTGAATAGATTTAGCCTTTCGGGCCTCAAAAAATGATTGAACAAAATAATTTGAGAAGGAAAAATTACTTCGGTTGACTGATATCAAACCTGTGATGAGGGGTTGGCTTGTTTTTAAGCCCTAAAGGTTGAGAAGCAGTGCTATAGGATGCTAATTCTACTTAACTGCCCACTCAAGAATTAAAACAACTGTATTCTGATTGGATGCTGCACCTTTTGACACCTTATCCTTTGCGTGCTACCACTTTGGTTTTATTTTGGTGTTATCATGTCTCGATTCCAGTATCAGTGCCCACTATGAAAAGCTAAGTATGTTCTAGTCGGTGATATTTAATACCATACCACTGGGACTACTGGTATTTGTATTTCTATCATAGGGGCACATGGTACAAGCTATGTCTCAATCACTGCATAGCTGCACACACACACTACATTAAACAGTGTCTGATTACAGCCTCTCCACCCTGCAGTTCATCTACTGAAAGAATGATTGGAGCAACTGATCACGGTTTCCAAAATGGAAGAAGCAACTTTGATTCTAGTTTAAATGTCCATTGTTAAACCTTGTAAGTATTTCATTATGTGGGTATAGAGTGCAACTTCACAATACACCATTTAAAGTTTAAATACTATACATAATAATAGAATTACTGGGATTATTTCATGCAAGAACAACTGACCTAACTCTAGTTTCTGGGGTTACAAATATGACGTTTTAACCTAGAAACACATGATAACTAATATTCAACTTAGACATAGTAAAAGATATCTGACTATCTCCTGATCCTCCTTGAGCCGCTGCTTTTTGAGGTCCAACACCCACCTCTACGGTCACACCACCCGGGCCATCAGATCCGGCAGGGTTTGGTTGGCAAGTCTCTGAGGCCAGCAGCCAGTAATCAGTTCCAAACGAGAGGAGGATGAACACAGCTGCCAACGCCCCAAAGAGCCCCGCAAAAAACAACGCCACGCTAAGCTTCATGGTCCAGGACTGACCAGCCACTCGGCTACTGGATGCCCACACTCAGTCTGACTTTCCCCTCCACCTACAGCGAGCGCATGTGACAAGCAGAAACAGTCACTCCTCTTGCACTGTAGTACATCCACTGAGTAAGATGGGCTCCAGCTGGTTTATGTTGGGTTACTGGATCTTGACTCCTCTCCTGTCCCTCTGTCTGTGTTATTGGAGGACAAGGTTGAGCACATGACTCCTTTGGACCCTGCTGGGGTCTCCAGCAAGCCCACCCCTCCACCTCCCTGGGCTATTTTTGGGGTCTGATTGAAGGCGGCTGCTCCACTCCACTGTGGGGCTGAGTGTGTGGGGCAGTTGGAGAGTGTGAAGGGAGGGGATCAACGCAGAAATAACCGGTGGCAACTGGACACCCACCGTCTGCACGGGAATGTCAGAGCAGGATGAGACTGAAAGGACAGAAGAGGAGCAAAGTATCCCACAACACCCCGCCCAAAGCTTCTGCTCCACCAGGACAACACACATGCAAACACACACTCCAGTATCATTTCCTGTAAATGGGGGTGATGAAAATTACTGTAAATGCACCGTTACTTCTTGGGGATTTTCAGTTGTGTCACGCTCCACGTTCACTGAGATAATTATCAACTGAAGTTTTATAAACAGTTAAATTAGTCAGAAATAATACTAATGTTTTTTTTTGTTTTTTAACAAAGAAATATCAGAAATATCACACATGAATAACACAAAAACAACAACATTCCACATTTTTAGATATTGGATACAGAATACAAAAGCCATGTTTAAAGTGTAAATTAGCATGTCGGGTTTAAAAAGTCACTGTGGCCTTTAATACTTTTACTGTATGGTATTGACAACAAAAGCCATTAGGCCATTTAGCCATTACTGTAAGACAATTTAACTAGTGCCACATAAACAGTAGTTTTGTTACTTAAAGTGTGTCATTTATTTAGACCTCCATCAAAAAATGTTGTAAGTATAACTTAAAAAAATCTGATTTGTGGGTTAGTAAGAGTCGGTGTGAGTTGAGGGGAACCGCTGGTTTATTAGCATCTAAGGGGCATATTTAGCAGTGAACCTACATTTAGACACTGACAAATTTACACACTGATGTGACCCAGGCCGCTCCCTCAGCCAGAAACACTCCACCCACATCCACTGCTCTGTAGTGTGGGTGTGTGTATGTGTGTGTGTGTGTGTGTGTGACAGAGATAATGTAGTTGTCAGTTATCACTTGTGTCTTGTCTGAAAATTAAATAAAGAGCATCTGAACAGTTCTGATTACTTTTTGATGGCTTTTAGAGGCCAGTGAGTAACATTTTCCATCTAGCACTCGTAGCACTCGCTGTAGCCAGAAAATTAAAAAGTTAAAAATGTGAAATCCTCCTTAAATTCTTTGCAGTGTGCTGTTTATAATGTTTTGGATGCACCGGTTTGTCCAGCAGGTGGTGCAAAAGTAACTGCAATCTCAGTCATTCTAATGTATCTATGATACAGCTGAAAACAAAATAAGAAGACCTCGTACATGACCTCAGGTATACAAGAATAAGAGGGCTGATAAAATATTCAACATTATATATACAAATATTTATAAAACAAAATAGGATAATAAATAAAAACAAATAAGATTAACGTTAAATAAATACTAAAAAGTTATAGATTAAAAAAGCAAATAATTAAAGGATGGACATAGAGGAAGCTCATTGATTTGTCTTATATATAATAAATTTAAATGATATTTTAAAGACAAAATAACAATAATAATCTGTTTCTAAATATTCTTTTATTATTTAATTATCTGTTTATGAATCAGAATTTCCCGATTCACTTCTGTGACGTCAGTGGGCGATACCAACTGTCAGAGCAGCCGCGGGGGAGTCGGACCAGACAACACGGCAGGTCAACACCTGAGAAATCAACCACCCCTCCAACAGTCAGCCTCACCGCAGGACGTATATTTTACGCTTGTCTTTAAAATCCGCCACCTTTTAATTTTCAAATTGTTTTACAGACGGATGAAACCGAGCAGTTTATCGCCACCCCCCTGCGCGAGACCTCCGCCGGGACAGAGGCGTTTTTTTTCTGTTTGAGTAATGTACAGTGGAGCGGATGAGCGCTTCCGCCTTGGCTGCAGCCGACCTGTCACAGCGGGAGGATGAACAACCAGAAATGTAGCACTTTATTTCAGAAACCAAGAGGACGGACGACGATTATACAATGCATCTACGTGGTGGGCTTCATGGTGAGTAGCTAACTGGTTTCAGCAGACTGAGTGAACTGTTAGGTCAAGCTTTCACAACTCAAACGGTAGCCTATGTTGTAAAAAAACCAATACATTTCACAATTCAGAGATTAGAGGTGTGCTTCATGTTCAAACTATACAAGAATTGCCAAAGGTCTGTCCAGGGTGTTTGCAGGTGATTTAAAATTAAAATGTAATACTTTATATTTTACAAAGCAGGTCTTAAAGGTGTTTAGATTCTCTTCTATTTAAAGGTATGAGGGTTTACCATAACCTTAACATTTTTTCAGATTTTATTCTATCTTTTCTCAGAATGTATTAATGTCTTCAGCAGCAAAAGTTTCATATTCCCTTTACCCTAAATCTTACCCTTGCACTGACCCTCTGTCATACTTACTGTACCTGCAGAGAGATATTAAACCTTCAAGCATGGTTTGTGAAATTTAATAGAACATTTTTGATTATAGAAATGAGGGACATCATGTATTATACAGTATAATTTAATATATCGTAAAAAAAACAAAACAAAAACAAGTATAAGGCCAGTATAAACCCAGCATAGAGGATCATAGATAGACACCATCTTCATTGTACTGGAAATTGTTGTCTTCTTAGAGATAGCTATATGTATCTGCAGGTACATAAAAATACTCTCTGGCACCTCAAAATAAAAACAGATTAATGTTAGATACATACAAATACATTTGGGTATTTTGAAATTAATCGGGTGTGTAGCTGCTAAATAAGGGAGACGTTACAGAACATGGCAGGTTGTTTTGACACCTCTGAGTGTATTGTAGGTCGCCTCTTCAAAGCATCACTGTCAGTAAAATATGTTGCAAAGTGGACTAGCTTCAAGTTTAAGGACACGTGAACCATGCTAGAAGATATATCAGAGTTAATATACAAGCAAGTCTATGTAATCCTAAAGATGAGAATCCAAATATCCATGTTGTATTAAGAGCTGACCTGCAGCCCTGCTTCAGAGAACTAACTTTACATTTCAGCCTGCATAGCTAAAATGATTATCTAATTAAAGGTGACTAAATGAATCCAGGCAGCTCAGATTTTGGCACAAGGAGCCACTGGGGACAGTAATGCTTCTGAAAGCTAAGCAATTACTGTAATGAGCAGTTGTAGAACACTGTATGAACTGCTGTGTGACTTCAATCAAGAGTTTGGCAAGAGCTGATGTGATTTTAGCAATGCAGATAAACAGGTTGAGGGACGACATTCTGTAGCTGCTTTGTTGAATACTGGACACTGGCTTTACATAATCTGCTCGGTATATGTGTTTCCTTCAGTTCAGAGGTTCCTGGCGTGATAAAATCCTGATAATGAAAACAGCTGGATACCTCTGGGCTCATTCCTGCTCCTCATTCTTTCTCCTTCACTTCCTTGTTGCTCTTTAGGACTTGTTTGGGGTGAGCATGATCATCCCGCTGCTGAGCCATCATGTGAAAGCTCTTGGAGCAAGTCCCACTGTGGCTGGGATTGTAGGTAAGTTGTGTCCATTGCACGACGTAACCAAGTTACATCATAGCAGATGCACTATAGGGTCGTCCCTTAGAGTGCATGCATTATTAGGCAGCAAGGTGACAAGCTTCGGAAAGTATCATAACCAAATGACCAACCAACCAAAAAGAGAGGCAAATCATCTAAAGTTTAATAAAGCTTTTTGAAGAGAATGATTGTCATGAGGACACATAGATGCTAACAAAACATTTGCAATAACAAAGCACCACACATTTTCATAATGTTTCCATCTGTAAATATTAGTGCTGAAACGACAAGTTCATGAATCAGTCAGTCAATCAAATACAGAAACGCTGCGAGTTGCACAGAACAAAACAGAACCAAGTTCTGTATCTGGTTCTGTTTTCCTCATTTGCTTGTGTTTTGTCTATTTGCATGTGTTTTCACAAGTTGCAGTGTGTTGAGCTCTCAGGGCCACCGTAGTTTTGAAATGTTGGTTGGACCAAACAAGCAATTTGAGTTTGTTAACTTGTGTTCTAGGAAATTGTGATTCCTATATAGTACCATTTTCTGTCATTTTACAAAGTAAATTATTAATACATTAGTAGGAAAATGATGGAGAGATAAACTGATGATAGAAAATAATAATTTGTCACAGCCTTAGTAAATATAATGTTGAGAATGAATGTGCACCCAAGCTTTAGTTAGGTTTGACTTTGCTTCATATTACAAATATGAATTAAAACAAATTTGAAACTGTTGCAGGAGCTACATATGGGATCCTACAGCTCTTCTCAAGCACAATAGTTGTAAGTATTGACTTTGTTTCTCTCTGAAAAAAACCTGGAAGTCCATCTCTGTCTCTAACCTCTTTTCAGCCTCTCCTGCTTGACAAGGCATGCTCACAGTTAGTGGCCAAAATGGTTGCATTCCATGTCATCTCTGGTATTTCATGAAAACAATAAACACTGGCTGTTTTAGGTTGGTTGTGGTCGCACAATACACCCAGTCTCTGCACATTCAACACACACACAAGTTACTCCTGGTTAGCTGCAGACATAAATATGACTCTTTTTACACATAAATAATTCTTTACCCCGTGACACCCCCTGACTTGACACTGAGGAGATGTTTTATCAGTGAACTAACCTATGGATGGTTTGATGAAAAGTCAAAGCTTTGATGATTAAAACCATGTCCAAACGGTTGAGAAATGACTGCACAGTACTCTACAATAAGCATGGCATCTGACACAAGATTCTCAGCTTTCCACGTCTCTCTCTTGCCGCCCTCAGCTCCTGAAATTGGTTTAATTCTCAGGGGTCATGCGACAAATTAAACAGATAAGGAGTCAACTGTTGGTTCCCGCATGCAGACCGGCTGAATCCTGATAAACGTAGGGATGCGTGAACAGCTGGGTCTCTATGATAATCCCACCAGGCTACATCCAGAACACAGCAAACTCAATTGGTCCTAATTTCATTATTTCATCAGATGGGTGTGTGTGTGTGCGCGCGCGTGTGTGTGTGTGTGTGTGTGTGAGAATCTAATAAAGGCTTGTGTAACGACCAGGGCTGCTTGGTTGAGAGGAAACGCAGGGTTTTGGGATTTCTGCTTCATTATCTCCATACATCTCTGTTTGTCTCCATTTGTTGGGATTCGTCATTAATCCCAGATCAGTGAATTAGAATTGAAATGTAGACCTCAACGCCACCTCTCCAGATGTTTCATAGGACTGTAGAAAGATCCATAATCTTTCTTCTACGTATCTTTTTAGAGAATGGAAAATTCGGTTCGATTTCTGTTTTGAAGTTGTGTGTCATTTCCTGTGTGTGACTGGCAGGGCAGCTGGAGTGATGTGGTGGGACGGCGGTACTCTCTGCTGACTTGTCTCCTGCTGAGTGCTCTTGGCTACGGCCTGCTCGGGATGTCCACCAGCATCGCGTTGTTTGTCCTCGCACGGATACCTGTGGGTGAGTCCCAAACTGCAGGCCTTTTTTCACAGAAGACACTTTGACATGTCAGAGCAGGAAAAATCACAGCTGTAAATAACAAAATTAATGATGGCTGAATTCCATTTAGCTGCTTCACTTTCAGGCTCCAGGTGTTGTGCATGCTGGCTCACTGTCATGTCTTACTGCAACACCTGAATAGAACAAAGCCATTGCTAATGTTAATGTTATTAGTACCACCTGTGCTTTTCCTACTATTACAAGTCAAAATGTCTGCTGTGAAAAATACTCACGTCAACAGATCTGTATTTTCACAATATTTTCAAATGTTCATCACATATCTCTTAACAGCTTGTGTAGCCTAAACCAAGTGTTTTTGCAAATTATTTTAAAATAGATCAAAATCAGAATATTTACTTCACTGACCATGCTTTGTTGCTAAATGCACCAATATGTATTTTTAAGTTGTAAAAAATAGAGAGCTGAAATGAGACAACTGGGATCGATTCATTGTTTGTTTGATGATCTTATGACTTTAAAAACGACTTTAAACTTTTACTACAAGTCACTTATCCTGGTTAAATAAAGTTATATACTATGGTAGTAAATAATTAGCTACCTGCTTTATTTTTTACTTTATGGTTAACTTCTCATTCAGGTTGTACTAAACTGGCTCTTGGGTAATTATGACTATAACAAAGCCACCACCTTTATCTTAAAGGCAAGATCTCACTGTGATTCTCACTGTGCATTGACTGTTTTCTGTCTCAGGGCTGTTCAAGCACTCCCTGTCCATCTGCAGAGCCCTGCTGTCGGACCTGGTGTCTGACTCAGAGCGCCCTCTGGTGATGGGACACTTCAATGCAGCCTCAAGTGTTGGCTTCATCCTGGGTCCTGTGGTCGGTGGCTACCTCACGGAGCATGAAGGCGGCTTTTATACCTCCTCATTTACCTGTGCAGCCATCTTCCTTATTAATGCAGGTGGGTAGAAAATGGAAGGAAATAACACATTTTCTTGAGCCTGACATATTTGAATATATAACATTATGTGTTTATCACTCCAGGGCTGGTGTGGATGCTACCATGGAGCGAGACGCTAATTTGCCGTAATGACACTAACTCCAGCAACAACACAAGTAAAGGTTGTCATGACAACAACTGCAGTAAGACAGCTCACAATGGCTCTCATGCAAATAGTCATCACCCAGTGTTGGCAGCAGAGACTGACCCAGGCTCCAGAGCTCCAGAGAAGCACCAAGGTGGTCTCAGGTGGGGGGAGGTGTCTCTGCTTCAGCCTGCCTGGAGACAGCTGTCCTCGGTGGGCTCCAAGATCCACATGGTGGCCTCCTCTGATATGTGGGACCTCTTTCTGGTGCGTCTTCTGATGGGTATAGCTATCATGCTTTACTACAGTAACTTCTCTCTGGCAATGGAGGAGCGTTTCTCACTCAAACCAAAGGTGACAGGTTATCTGATCAGCTATAGCAGCACCTTAGGGGCCCTGGCTGGGTTCCTGGTGGGGCCAGTCACCCAGCTGTATGGGAACAACATGCCTGCTCTGCTGCTTCACTCCACAGTTCTCACCTGTTCACTCATTTTACTGTACGCCGCCGCACCCAGTGTGTGGCAGGTGCTGCTCACCTCTACCTTCTTTGCCATTTCCACCACTATTGGACGAACATGTATCACAGACTTGGAGCTGCAGAGAGGAGGGGTCCAGGCCAGCGGGACTCTGATTGGAGCCGGGCAGTCAGTTACAGCCGTTGGTCGAGTCCTGGCACCTCTCCTCTCTGGTCTGGCCCAGGAGTTCAGCCCTTGTGGTCCCCCCAGTCTGGGAGTGATCCTAGCTCTTGCAGCTGTAGGTTTACTGCTCATCAGGATCCCCGAGTGGCACGGGAGAAGGATGACAAAAATAGCCAAACTCTGAGTAACTGAATGAATTTAAAATGATGAAAATCAATGCAAATCTACCACACGGAGAAGTGCTCTTATTTGTAGGAGGCCAGCTGTGAAGATGAACAGCAGACTCGTAGTGGGAACGATGTTTCCTGCTCAAACGCCTAATGCCAAACATATTTGTACAGGCAGATGTGACGACATCACAGGGTCAAAATGGCTCCTCACCACCAGCACTGCAGCGCGTCTCTCAGGGAGAGCGGCTTCAAAACTCAAGCGTAGCGTTGAGGTGAAGTCGAGGCTGAGAAGTTTAATCTGCTTCCTCCTGCGAGTTTGATTAGACAGAAACATGAAGGTGTTGGCACATACTACTTGGGACAGCTTGATTGAAAACAAAGGGCACTTTTATTTTTAATATAATTCTCTAACCACTACGCTGTCCAAAGTCCCTGGAGTTACTGTCGGCCTGCTGATGATTACACTACAAGTCAAAATACCTTTTACTGCTTCACTAAATGTGGTCCTCCTTTCCTATAGTTGCTGTGGGGAAATTGGGCTGCCTGACTGCCCCAAGGTAGATTACACTGTTGTACTTTTGAAGTAGGCCATAATTAGTTTAACACATTTTACCTCAATGCCAGTAGTTTTTCCTAATGCACTGCATCCAAAATGGTTCCTGAGGTGTTATGTGAGCAAATGTTTGCTCTAGTTTCTGACTCTTGAATTTTACAGTTTGTTAATTTATGTGTAGGATATGTTTAAATAGAGATTTAAAGATTTTTTTGTGTTTTTTAAGTTACAAATGTATACTGTGCACCACTGTTTAAAAACCCAAATACCACCTGGTTAAATGTGTGTAAAGACATCAGTGACAAGTACACGCCAGAGCCATGCCAAAGAGTCACAAGGAATAAATGTTTTGTATGTGAGTGTATGATGTTTGAGTTGTACATACATACATACATACACACATACATACCATCTTCTCTTCCTCTGTGGGCGGTGCCTTCAGTTTCACATCCATGGTTTAATCATCAACAATGCTTGATAACAGCTTTCAACAACATAGAATAGTTATTACAGAAAAAGGAAAAATAACATAACAAAATAATAAGTGCGCCCAGATCTGTGAGGTCCATCAGTGTAACAGACATATATAAACGCCTCCAGTTAGTCCCAAGAGTACTTTGTACTGCACAGCAATAGTTCCTCATGTTAAAACTAATACGGCCTCAATCATACTGTACAACTGTCACACACAACAGACAATAAAATACAAAAAAGTAAAATATTTACATGTAAGGACTAAGAAATAATTACTAAAAATAAAATAGTTTAAACATTTAAAATGCCTACAGGGAGATAAAAAGTATTTAAAATCTCTTTGACGTGAATGGATGAAATAACTACACAGATAAAATTGGCAGAATGACTGTTGACAGTTCATATACAGTTCCTTCACTGACATCTCTGACTTTAAGGTATTACTGGCCATTTTGGCTCATTTTGGAAGGTGGTTCATCTCTAATAAAAAGTCAGTAGACCTCCAGTGTTAATATACTTGCCTTTTTGAATACACAGTTATATGTAGAGACCCTGGAGCTACTTGAGAACCTGAGACAGTCCAGCTGTTCTCGAAAGCTCAGGGACTCTTTTACATCTTCGGGTTCCACTGAGGCCGCCTGAGCAGAGGGTTTCGTGTTGCGTTGTCTCTGGGTTCAGCAGCCCAGGCTGGAGATGGAGATGAAGGCTGCTGCTGCTGCTCTTCCTCCTCTGCTGCTTCTTCATGATGCCCATTTCTAAAGTTATAAGCTGAGCCGCTGTTATTGTCAACGGAGGAGTGGAAGTGACGGCGAGGAGCAGGAATGCGGGAATCGCTGGAGGAGGAGTTTATTCTGGACATGCCACGCCCCGTCCTGCCTCTCACCTCCACTGTGCTTTCATCCAGCATGTCAACAGAGGGCGCCTCTTGTAGGGTGTCCAGCCTGCGTAGAGGCATCATGGCTCTGGAGGAGGAGCGTGCAGGCTGGCCAAACCGAGAGCATCTGGAGGGGTAGGCCACCTCTGACATTGTTTCCTGATCATCTGGGACAGGTGAAGAAAATGCTAAAATTGTAAAGAAATGCCATCACACCACATTATATCTTATACAACTGCATGTAAATAACACCGGAAAGGTCCGTGATGATGGGGGGGGGCACTAGAGGTAAAGTCAGGGGATTACCAAAGTCAGTAGGCTTCATCCTATGAGGACCATGAATGTTTGTACAAAATTTCAAGGCAATCCAGCAAATAGTTATTGAGATATTTCAGTCTGGACCAAAGTAGTGGATCTTGCTATCTTGAATTGCTATCCCAAGAGCCATACAGCTAGCATGGCTAAAAAAGTCTTGTCTATAGATACGGTTAAAAGCTCTGTAAAAAACTAACAAGTGAACCTCGTGTTTAAGATGATTTTCCCAACCTTAAATCTACTTAAAGGGAAATACTGGATGTTACGGATTTAAAGGTAGTTTAAGAAGCTTACCTGCATAGCTCCGCCTCCCAGGAGCAAATTTTGAGTCCAGACTTTTCCCAGCAGGAAGAGAGAAGTACTTATGAGATTTGGGCACCACCTGTGAATAACACAGGAATAAAACAGTACAATGGAAAGTGATAAGTGGAGAGGAGGAATGCCAAGAGAGAAAAAGAAGAATGATGAACAAGGGATGGGATTAAGAAAGTGAATTATCATGTTTGTTTTGGATTCTCTCATCTCGGTGTAGCCAAGAGATAATTAACCTGCTTCTAATGAGGTTCAATTCTGCTCTCACTTACTTATTTTTAACTAAGAGGCTGAGAACATACTGTGTAGTAAGACTCATGTAGTTACAGAGTTTTCCTGCTTACCGATGACTGAAAGCTGCCAGGTCGGAGGCTGCGGCGGATGCTGGTGTGGCGTCTTATCAATATCTCTTTGGTGTGGCTGTCATTGGGCAGGGCATGCTTATTTGTGTATGCTACCGTCTGGTTAGATAAAACAAAAAAAGGTACAAGATACAACATTACAAACACAACATCAGACAGCAGATCTTAGACCACTTGTGGACGCGTCCAGCTCACAGATTCCACCATTTTGGACGTGTCCATCTGTAATAAAATCAGCCTACAGGCGGCCACAGTGCTTCAACCTTTAGGTCAGTAACATCCACTGACTGTGGAGATGACAAAGGCTGAGACAAAAAGACTGTTAAGATGTTTGAGAGAGGACAGCATTCTTTAAAGCTCCGATTACTCAACCAAAACTGGCCACACCTGTTTGAGCTGCTAGGGCCTGTGTCTCTGTTTGGACTTTGCCACACTAACCTCTTCCATGCAGCGTACCCATCACTGTCAACATAGTTCTTTCTGTCCTGCAGCTTTTAGTTAGACCTAAAACAGACATAACCACCTTTTACACACACTTAACGTTGCCATTGTTCTTTAGAGAAATCTCATGTCAACAAAATGCTCCTATCTAGTTCGCCAGAGATCAACATGGTCAGACAGAATGTTCTCTTCTTTTAACATTACAATTTGGATTTTCATCTAATAAAGTGCCACATAAATAAAAACACAAGGGGCACACTGTTAAATGCAACAACTCCAACGTGATATGAGTTTAGGAAGGGCACATGTGACCAGTTTGCTGAACAAACTGCTCAGGACGTCAAGAAAAGCTCATGTTCAAATAAATACCACCACAGACAGAAGGTGACGCAGGGTTTGTGAGAGAGACAGAGCTGTAAATATGTGAAGAGCAGAGGGGCTATTAAGATAATCTACCGAAGAACAGAAGCACATGCTCCCTATTTGTCTACACATCAAAGCGTCTCTCTTCTAAAAGGGTGATGTCATGCCACTAATGGAAAAGTACTGCCGGCCACAGTCTGTGACTATGCAAAACAGCACTGAGTTTCAGTGCTTGGGGTAATCACATCATTGTGTGAGAGTAAGGCGTCACAGAAAGTGTTTTTTTCCAGTTTACTAGGGAACTGGCATCTGTTCACATTTGCTGATTTCAGATAAATATGTCATGTGCATAACAGAGATCATAGGATGTTAGGTAAAATAATGTGATCCTGTGATCTTGTCTTTTGAAGCTTCTACTGCCTTTTCGTGTAAAAACAAAAATAAAAGGGGATATCACAACAAACATGCCGTATTTGAAAGAAAAAAAAAAAAGATGTATGTGGCTTCATTTTAGAAGTTGTAAAATGTTCGGCTATCCAGAGGTGCACATGTTAGACTGGGCTGCTGTTGTTGATCCATGTAGGCAAAACAAATAAGAGCTCAGATTTCACACTACTGCGTGTACTGTAAGCAGCTGAAAGTTTACTTCAGCAACAGTAAAATGCAAATGCATGAAGACCTGTGGTAGCTTTCTGCTTTTACTCAATCATACAGAGCCTATGGGATTTGTAATTCTTGTGTATTGTCCGTGTTTGCTGCAGTGGTGGAAGAAGTAGTCAGATCCTTTACTTAAGTAAAAGTACCAACACAACAATGTAAAAATACTACATTACATGTAAAAGTCCTGCATTTATACTACTTAAGTTAACATTCATAAGTATTGTCAGGAAAATGTACTTAAAGTATCAAAAGTAAAAGTATTCGTTCTGCAGAAATGGCCTGTGACAGATTTTATCTGACATTATTATATTGTTAATACTGATGCATCAATGTGAAAGCAGTATTTTATTGTTGTAGCTGTCTGAGGTGGAGCTACTTTTAACTACTTTATATACACTGTTCAGTAGTTTAGTCTAGTGGTTCCCAACATAGGGGTCGTGAGATGATTAATGAGAGAGGAAAGAAGAAAAATCAAAGTTCACCTGCACAAATTTGTTTTCATTTTTTAGACTTTTCTCTAATCATCGGGATCTTCGTGAAATATTGAATACTTTAACTTCTTTGAGACTTAAACAGTTATTTAACTGAAACCATGTGAGAAGTTTAGAGGGGAAAACTCTCTTCTGCTAACAACTCATAGACATCTGAAACATGACCAAGTTGTCAAGGAAACCACTGATTTCATCTTTAACAATGCATTGTATTTTATAAGATTATCATGTGTTTGTTTTTTTAATGTAAAACTAGTTACTACACCTGTCAAATGTATGAAGTAAAAATGTAGTGGAGTAAAATGTAGCATAAAATGGTTCAAATACCTCACAATTGTACTGAAATATGATAATATGTTGTGATGCATGATAAAAAGGAAAAGGAAAAAAGCAGAATAGTGTGCACACAGCTGTTATCCTGCGGGATTTTATAATATCTCACCCGTTGCCTGATTTTGTACATGTTCTTGGACAGGAGGTCATGCATGTTCTTCAGGTCAGCAGCCATGAACTTCTTCTTAGGTTTAGCAGAGCTTTTCTTTTCCTCGCTAAAAGACAGATAAAAACAAATATTAAGAGAAAGACAAATTATTTTTCTCTACCCCTTTTATCTGAACAGACAGGTGGACACAAGGAGGTGGTGTGATAGTCAGAGAGACATGATGAAGGTTTCATACTAGAGAGAGACGATGGACGGAGCAGCACTGATGTCTCTAGACACCGTGTCCAGGATCTCCATGGCGTTCTGCAGTTCTAGCTTCTTATACAGGGCCACAATACTGGACTCGGCCCGGTTGTCTCGGATCAGGATCCTCCGCAGGATTCGATTGTTGAACTTCATAAACCTGACATGGAGAGAAAGGACGTTACATTGATTAGGGACAGTTTGTGTGAAACAGATATCTGTGAAGCAAACTGGATTTGATTTGACACAATAATCATGAGGTTTGAAACAATGAAAGAATAAGATTTAAGGTTTTATTCTATATTTTTTTATATAGATATATATATATATATATATATATATATATATATATATATATATATATATATATATATATATATATATATATATATATAATATATATTTATATATATATTTTTATTTTTCTTATTGTCAACAAATCCCCTGAAAAGATTAAAACCGTTCATTCATGTTTGTAATGAAGGAACATGATACCCAGTGTAACAGTGTGGCTGATTTTAATAGTTTCTGGACAGCATTGGAGGTCTATTACACTGAGGAATAAACTATATCAGGCTTTGGCTACACAAACAATAGTAGGATAAATGAATTGTTGTTTTTCTTGTGTGTGTGTGTGTTTTCATGGGATTTGGGGACAATAAGAAAGATATAGAATATCACCAGACTAATCCTTTAAAGTGCTGACCATCAGCTTTAGTTTGAGAGTTGCATATCAGACAAAGAGAGTAAGAATTGTAGACCACCAGTTCTAGCTGAGAGAAAGTTAAAAGTCATGATATTTAATATTTGCAAATATTATATATGTTTGAGTGCAATATTTGTACTTAATTTTATAACTTTCTTGTTTCCTGACTTTATTCGTGGATATTTCTGTTTTGTTTACATGTTACATGTTACTCTTTATGTCAGTGTATATAGAGTATATGTATATATTTAGAACCTTTTATTTAGTTTTTTCCTGCTTTATTATGCGTATAGTAGTAGTCCAGTTTTTCTAAAATTGAGGGACTGTGTATAAAAAGGGATACACTTTTCATGTTCGCCATGAAAACTTAAACATTTTAAAACATTTTATAAAATATATTATTCTCACATATTTTTGGAGTGTTGAGGAAGCTGCTTTGAATATATAATTATACAAACTAGCATTGCTTCTGATCAGAAAACATCTAATGTAAAGAATATGACAAAGAGAAATATAGATTTGTTGACATGAGTTACTTACTATGAAGACTGACTGTATAAAATATCACTGGCTTTATGACATACTGTACGTTTATAGCAAGTATAATTAATTTGAAATGAATGGTCATTGTGTTTATAATGCCCACAGAAACTATACTCACAGTACTATAAGTTTGACAGAGTAGGTGCAAGTAATATTCATTGTTTATGGTAAATAATAGTCAATATTAATACATTCTCACTCGGACATCAGTCTTCTTGAGACTAGTGTGGACATTGACCCATTTACAACCTAAGTAGGGTTTTTATGCAAAGAGAAATGTTTACATTTTAAGTAAACTAAAACAATTACAAAATGAATATTATTTCAAAGTTATAAATGAGTTGTTAGCTGCAGCAGGTAACAATGCACCAAAACACAAAACTACTAGAATACTGTTGGAATATAATGCATTAATGTAATGCAAATATCTAAACTAACATATTTAAATTTCGTACCTGTACCTGGTATGAGGCTCAAAGATTCAACATAGGCTATGAGGAACTAAGTAAAACATTTCAGAGCTTTGGAAAAGAGAAACATCAGTCTGATTAGCTGACAACATTCCCACACAGTCCCACAGTGAACAATAGTCTTGCCAAACAAAACCACAAAGAGAGAAACTGGGAGCAGCTAAACTAAAACTATCCTCCCTCTCCAAGTTTCACTGCAGATTCTTTTTCTTCAAGCTTAATGATGTGAAGCAGTTAAGCAGTGAATAGTTTAAGATGAGTAATGAGGCCACTCATGACTGTACATATGCAACATGTCGTAAATAAAAGCTTTTTGCTGAATGAGCAGACAGGACAGGAGGAGAGAGAAAGTTCTTACTTGTCCTTCCAGTAGAAGTGGCCCCACTGTCCACAGAGGTCCTCGATGCCAGCTACGGTGTGCTCCATGAGCTGAGAGCAAAGTGAGACCTGTTATTACTGTGTGCAAAAAAACATGCCGTCTACCACATTTACAACGATCACAATGTGTGGCGTACCCTGCAGTGAATCTCTACGTTGATGGTGTCAAGGTTGCGGTTGGTTCTGCGGACATTGATGAACTCAATCAAAGGTCGAATGCTGATGCCCTGCGGAGAAGAGAGAGAAAGACCACAGATTCAGCAGAACCCAGAAAAACATTTAAAATCCCAACTGAATGGCAAACGGTTGGGCATCATGCATGTAATGATCAACCTTCACAGACTGGAGTCGTAGACAGAAGACCAACGTTACGGATTCTAGTTGTAAAGATTTCACTTCACTTTAATGGCCACGCGATCAGAACCGGTGGAGTTCGTTTTTGAAACAGCATGGGAAGAAAACGCTCAGTACACAGTGTTAGCAGCACAGCAGACAGGCAGACAGAACAGATCACACAATGAATAATAATCACAACTTTCATGTGGACAATGAAGAGCTGCATGTGTGTCACAATGCAAGATGCAAGGATTAATAATTAAGAAGCTTAATTCAGAGTCCTTTTGCAGCTCCAAAAAAAAAAAAACTCAGACTGCTCTGGCATTGAGTTGAGAATCCAAGATCATTATATCCAAAACCTGCACAACTTACTAGATAATGAAATCAGTTCTGATCTGGACTTTAAATCATGCGGTGTGTACCCAGCTTAAAAGAAAATCATGACACAGGCCACCCGTCTGTTGTTTCTGACTGAGACTCTACCGCTTTACCTGCAGACTTCAATAAAAGCTAAGTCTATTTTATTCTTCTAGTTCTACTACTAAGACAAAACACTAAGATATGTCATACTAATGTAAGTTACAAAGACGTGATTTGCAGCGAGCAACTGTGTAAAATGTTTTGAATATAACCACATAGACACTCTCTTACCTGAAGAAAGACAGTGAAGAGGATGATAGCAATGGTGGCAGTGACGAAGAGCTTCTTGCGGCCGATGTTATCAGGAAGAGTGAAGACCAAAGCGAATGAGATTGCGCCTCGCAGGCCACCGTAGGCCAGGCCAAATTGATCTTTCAAGTTAAATGGGATTGTGCGGAAAGGGTTAATGATCTGAGTCAGCACCAAGACACCTGGGAGGGAAGGGTAGAAAAATGACATGTTATTTTTTCAGAAGTTGTATTGTTAGCAAGTTGCTAACGCTAAAGCTGCACTAACCAATATTTTGTATTATTATATTCTATGAATTATTACCCCCTCAGCTCTACCAAGCTTCGTAGCATCTTTCAGCTCATTGTTTAAATTAATTTTAAACGGCAGACAGACAAAGTCAAGTCAAGTCAAGTAAACCCTGCCCTCTCCTTACCCAGACCTCTCCATACAAAAGCAAACAGCAATGTGAACAGGATGTAGCCCCAGTTCCACTCGTGCTCTGTTGTTATGGTGACGACCCCCAGGAAGAAGAAGATGAGGGTCTCGGAGATGGAGCCAAGCATCTTGACCACATGGCGGATGGTTGTGCAGGAACGCTGGGAAACATTTTCCTCCACATAGTACTTCATGGTGAGGGCACAGGTCACAATGCTGCAGGAAAACATAAAACACAGCTCTGTTTTTGCTGTATTCTTGCAAATATTTGGACCTGGAAAAAAAAGTCCACTCACGCCATGATGGATGAGATGGCGAAGAGCTCGGCCACCAGATAGGCCAGGTAGCTGTACATGAATATGAAGAGGGGCTCGATTTCTCGGACCTTGGAGGTGAATCTTGTGGTGAAGGCGGCCACGAAGCCAAACAGGACGCCGAAGCCCATCCCACCGAGCCCAACCACGAAGAACCTCGCCACCCCCAGGAAAACATCCACTGGCTCCACAACCGGCATCTCCGTCACGAAGTTGAACATGTTGTACAACACCTGAAAACACATCACACACATCCTGAAACACTCGTGCAGACACACAGTCTTTTTATGTGCAGCTCCGCATGCATGCACGTGCACAAACAGGCCACACATCTCTGTGAGAGGTCATGGGCGGTGTCAGGGGCTGCGCCCTCTAATGACACAGTTGCAGATAACAGTGATTTGTTGAAATATTTACTCTGCACTGTTTACAATTTGATAATCTCATTTCACCAAGCGCGATGAATGACTCACGGAAAAGGAGCATTTGCCAGAGCAATTGGCTTTGTTCCTTTTCTTCCTGTTCTGCCTGTATACCTCTGTCAATGAACAAGGGCAACTTCAATCTTGCTGTTGCTTTCATGGTGATGTGGCTGGTTAAAATCTGCTGTCTGACTGCACTGATGTCTGATTTGGTGTGCTAGTAATTTACAGCAGCAGGACGGTGACTCAAAATAAACTACAGTGCCCATGTTCACTGTAATGAAGGAACACGTCAGCCAGTTTGTCACTCATGTTTCTGGACAACAGTGGAGCTCTATGGCACAGAGGAATATGCTATATCAGACTTTGGCTACACAAACAACACTTGTTAGTCGGATCAATTCATTGTTGGATTTGGTCTTTTCATTGTTAATAAGAAAAATACAGAATATTACCAAACTTATTCTTTAAAGAGACTTTTCTGCTCTGGGACGAGCCTGTCAAACACTGGGGTTAACAAGATCAGAGACAAGACAAACAGGAGCTGATTGTTCCTTTTTTAACATTTATTAAAAGCAGATCTGTGTGTAGAGTAACAACAGCTCCCTCTTTTAAATTTGCATATCGAGGATACAGATGATAATCTGGCCCTCTAAGGGCGGAGCTAGGATCTTTGGGACCCCACTTTTTAATAATAGGATCCCCTCCCACTGACACCACCTTCCACCTAACTAGTGACTGCAGTGCTCATCTGAAGTATTTGTACTTTTGGCAAATATTGCATCTTGTTTGATGGGTGCTATTTTTTACTTATACTTTCCCAGTGCCCACTGTGTACTAATCAAAAGGGTCACCACACCAAAGCTAAGAGTTAAAGTGGGTGGGTGGGTGTGTTTGAGCACAATAAGAAGAGGGCAAGGGGGGATATTTGAGCATGAGCTCGCTTCAGTCAAGTTTCAGACGATGGTGTGTCTGTGTGTGTATGTGTGTTAACTCCTCCCTTACAACCAAGTGCGGAAGTGACCTCAGAAACTGGTTTGGCTGCATCTGAGTAAACAAGCTCCCAGAGATACATGGCTCAGGTGTGTGCACACATGTGTTTCATGTCTCCAACAGCATTCCCTCACTTCCATATTTGAGCACTTTATCTGTTCAGCAATCTTGCCAAGGCGCAGACGTTTCCCTCCCACACATTATGTTCTCATACGTGAACACTAACACAGAAAAGAGAGTGAACAAACTGTAGAGTATCTGGCGAAACCTGAGCTGAGCCTTTAGAGAGAGAATAGAAAAGCTCAAGACAACACGATACTGGATCTGCCATTTCATATAATAGCAGTCTTGAAATTAAGGGTCCAAACTGGTTCTCAAATCGTAGGTGGGGTTATAATAGTCTCCATGATGTGTGATTACTAAATACTGACCTTAGGTTTGTGTAAAATAACAATATTTGACATATGCTCTTGTGGCTGGTTAAAATCTGCTGTCTGACTGCACAAAACTTCAAAAGTAAGTTTTCAGAGAAAGCAAGAAATTTGTAGGTATTGCAAATTATGTGAAAGGCTCAGCCAAAGACGGGATACATTTAACGTTTTCTTTAAGGTGCTCACAGACAATCACTCTCAGTCACAGACAGGAAGGGTCTTAATGTTTACTGACAGCTGCTATGCAGAATAAAGTTTCCCAGCAACAAACAGTGTTGACAAAGTCCCTAATACGCATAACTACTTAATACATTTAATTTAAAGAATACAGCAGGTGATATTCTATATGTCAATCAGTAAATTTGTTTTTGTTTTTTGTTTGTTTGTTTGTATGTGTTCTGTGCTGCTAGATTACAATTTGTACCTACGCCAGTTGCAGCACTTTCCCAATTAGCTTTTATTTTCCACATGTAAGGGCCCACTGGCATGCTGGGCCCCTGAGTGCGCCCCTAAGTTGTATTCGGTCACTGAAATACGCCCAATTATCCCGAACAATGCCATAAACACACTAATGTAAGATGGGATTTAGTTTTGTGGAGATTTATTTTAGAGATTACCTTCTCAGATTTAATTATTGCATTATTTAATTAATGGTTACTACATATGTATGTATGTACAGTATGTGTGCATATGTTGTATGCTGCTCAGGAACTACATAATATGTTGCACCTTGCCTGTGATGTTAATGATGGTTAACACTAAGAGTAACAAGCGTTACACTAAGAACAGTTTGTAACAGCACCTGGCTCATTGCTTAGCATGTTTGCATAACAAGCAGTAGCCCAGAGGTATCCAGAGCAGGCCAATGTGTTGCAGCAAGTCACCGCTTGGTGTAAAGGGGCACTCCAAGCACAAGTCCCACTAACCTGCACAAATTCAAACACACTTTGGTAGCCTCTGCCCGAGCCCACTCACCACAGTGACAGCATCGTTGAAGAGGCTTTCCCCAAACACCACGATGTAGAGCTGCTCGTTCACAGACACGTCCTCAAACACGCTCAGCACGGCCACAGGGTCCACGGCCGAGATGATGGTGGCAAACAGCAGGTTCTCCTGGAGGTTGATGTCCTGCACGCCAAACGCCTCAATCTGGCATATGGCAAACAGAGACATGCCAATGCCGATGCTGTTCCACAGAGTGCCCACCACTGCAAACCACAACACCTGCAGCAAACACAGAAAGAAAAAAGCCACATAGCCTTTATAGGAGAGCAAGAAGTTGAATCTGCTTTAGGAAACTGTGGCTGACTTGTAACGGACCGTGCCGATGTTCTCAAAGAAAGGCCTGGTGGGCATGAAGTAGCCTGAGTCCAGGACAATCGGGGGCAGCATGTAGAGGAAGAAGACATTGCTGGAGATCACAGCTGGGGGCTCCTCATGGACAGAGTACATGATGCCACCCACAATCAGACCAATGCTGATCAGAAGACACGACTCTGGCACCCAGATGGTGATCTTGTGGTACACATGGAAACCTGAGAAAGGAGGTGTGACTTTAGTTAGCACTCTCTGCCTGCAAAGAGCTTACCAAAGGGTATTATTGACAAAATAGTGTCAGTCAGTGACAAAAAAATCACCAGTTTGAACATATGTTACTGTTACTCACCAATCTTTGCGAATGAAGCCAGCAGCACCCAGAGAGTGATCTCAAAGGGTATCTGTATTCTTGGGTAATTCATCGTAAACACTGGTAAACTTGCCTTTTCCGCGTCTGGGTAGGCCTGCGGGTTATCATCGGGCTTAATCGGGGGTAAAATCGTGACACCGCTGGTTGGTTTGGGTGGGATTTCTCCTCTGGAGCCATACAGAAGTCTTAAAAATGTGAAAATAACGAGTAAAACTCCTGTTCGTCTGGTAAAGCTTAAATCCATTGTGCACAAAACTCACAGTCCCCTTTCACAGTAATCTAAATTGATGTGAATATCAATCACTTCATCCAGCTTCACAGTCACAAAAGAGAGGAATCAGTTGAGGTGAGAACAAACTCGGCTTCTCCAGTAAAAGTTGGCAATTTTAATTTTCTCGCATGTTCTCACTGCTCTTTCTTCACTGAATTCTCCAGCAGCGATGCTTTAATTAACTTTTCTTCAGAGCTCACAGTTCACAGTGCTCCAGGTCAGTCTCCTTCAAACAGCGGGACAACACACCTGTGGTTTACCTGCGGCGCGTCCACGAGTTCCGATACAGGCTGGGCGCGGCCCCGAGCGCTGCTCTGATTGGGCGTCACCTGATGCAGATAAAAAAGGGTGGGATGTGGTGTTTCTGCGGGCCATTCAGGGACCACTCTTTAAGTTTCGGTGACACCAGCCTCTTGAGCGGCACTGGTTTCAACACTCACTTACAATACAAACAGATTTATCTGAAGTGGTTTATGACTTACACACAGCAAAGGTTAATGGGTATATAGTCTGGCCACCACGGAGCAAATAAATAAAATGTGAAAAATTAAAACATATTTCAGCATTCTGGCTAATATAACTTGGTTCCTTCCTTTAAAGATGCACACTTTAACCAGTCTGCCTCTCAAATACAGTAGTGATTAGGACATAAAAAGTGAATTCTGCCAACAAAGATGTTTACAGCATCATTGGACAATTAGTTAAATCTGTCCATTTCTGACTGAGCCCACTTCTATCAGGAGAGAAAAAATAATAGAGATAGATAAAATGTTAGTAATGACAAAATATATTCTTTATTCAATCTCTTTAGAATAGAGTAGACAACACATGCAGTAGTCACAAAAACATGAACAGTTACTTTATATTAACATATATCACAATGAGAAATTAACTGAGAGGCATGAAAGAGAGAAGCTTGACTATTTAAAACGTGTTTTAAATATGGCATTTAAATGCCTGATATAAAGGCAGCATTTTCAAAATAACCATGGAAAATCCAAATGATGTGACACTGTCAAACTGATAACTTTGAGGTGGATGTGTTGCAGCAGCAGGAGTATCATGTTCATGGATGTCCTGAACATGGTTCACCATGTTTTGCCACTTGGCCTCCATCACGTCTGGATCTCCATGTGAAGGGAAGTAACGTTTCACAAGTGGGTTATGGATGGTTGGCCTCCACAGCGAGAGGGTCTTTATACGCCTTAGCATCCAAAGTCTTTCCAAAGACTGGTTTCAAAACAAAAAAAAAACAAAATGTTGAAAAATACAATGTGTTTGTAGAAGCAGTCAAACTAAACCAAACTACCAAAACCAAAATACGTAGGCTACTTTTACCAACGTGCCAACTCTTTTTAAACCCACTTGGCAAGTGTGTGGCCGTAATTCTAATAATGATTATAATAATAAGAATAAAATGTACTTCTTGCTGTGAGTATTTAAACAGAGATTGTGTGTATATGTGTGTTTTTACCTGGTATGTTCTGTCTGTGATGTGATGCATGTGTTGCTCTTTAGAAACGTGATGCTGCCCTTCAGACTCTTTACCTCACATGCTGCTTTGGACCTCTGAGCTCTGTAAAAAAAACATTACTCAGTTATGTCACTGACTGTATTTACATCACACACTCAGTCAAAATAACTAGATAATAAGTATGTTAAAATTCTGACTTAACATTTTTATAATATGAAATATTATGTCTGAATTTTGGCTCAGTATCTCTATAATTCTGACACATTTCTGTGTTTTTTATTTTGATCATTCCAACTTTTCAATAATAATTTTAATTTAATCAACATTTTGTTTTATCTTGTAATTTTGACCTATTATTTCATACTTATATTAAAATATTTAAAAGTCAAAATGTTGACTTGGTATTTCATCATTTTAGTATTTTTTATTTTCATAATTTCTAACCTTTTCATGGTAATTTAAACGTATATCATAATTTGTCACTTAGTATCTCAAAATTATGATTTGGCATCTCATAATTTTTTTGTTTTTTTCATAAACATTATAGGTGTGGGGAGGGAGGCTTAATCTCCTATTTCATTTTATAAAAAATCAACTCTCATATTTTCTTAGGAACCTCCCCTTAATTCAGAAAATAAACTGCAATACCCTAAACAAATTATATTAATGACAAACAACAAAATGTTGGAATAAAAAGTTGCTAAAGCCAAAATAATTATAACTTTTTATCCTTTTTCTGGCGGAAATGTGCTTCCATAGTATTCAATTGACAGAGATGTTGTTATTTTAATATACTCGTGCTTTCTCCATCCACGTACAGTCTTCCACCCACCTACAACAGCAGCATGTGAGGTTATTTCTGGTGGTACAGTCGGTCTCTGCAGACCAGGCCGGCAGCGCCTCCTAGTGGACAGACGAGGATCTGCAGCCAGCAGAGCTATTACGTCTCGATGTGTCAGAGGGAGTCAGGGCGAGTCTTGACTGCAGACATCGTCGAGTGTGCAACCAGGATGCGCATCAATATGAAAAGAAACCTTCGCATTTCTCTAAACGGTATGAGATATTTTTATTTCCGCTTGTTTCTCTTTGACGTCTCTTCATCTCTCGGTTTGTCGGTTTGTTCACAGTATAGATGCTGTCGTACAGAGAGAACACCACCTCGCAGCAGGATCAGAATAAGACATGTTTACAGCCATAGCCACATCTCAAATGTCGACTTATCCGTTTTGTTTATTATACACGGCCTGTTTTTTGGCCCCCATGCAGCAGCCTCATTCAATGAGCATCAGCAGATATCATGACGCAATATTTGTTATTGTATGAGTGTCAGTGAATAATCATGTATCCACACTGAAGTATGATGGCAATATTATTGGCCAGTGCTGCCATAAATAGATTCTCATTGGATAGCTCTGGCTTCTGTGTATTTATTTCAACATTACCAGGCTGGTAAACAGACAGAATGACACCCTGTTTCATGCAGGTCTGTAGGCCAGGAGAGTGTTGATGTAGGATTATGGAGAATAATGTTACATATTTGTTTTTTTGTTTTTTTAAATACATATTACATCTAAAACCGGATGTGTTGCTTATGAAGCCTCACCACTGCAGGCCTCCCAGATGCTCCCAACAGAGTGTAAAGGATTAGATTTGATCTGTTGAATCACAGTTTTCACTCTTTTCATAACAGAGAGGGAACTAGATTACACTACACACAGTTCTTCTGTGTTTCACCTCTGACTGTCTCCTCTTTGTCTGTCTCTGTCTCATTCGTGTGTAGTCCAGTTTCTCCTGGTATCTATAAGGATCCACCTACAGTATTGTCTGTGTGTGATCCTGTAGCATCATTAACAAGAGTTCATTGTCATCAAAGGTTTCTTTCTCGTGCTCAGTTCACTGCTGTCTGGGTAACAAGAGTTTCTTTATGCATGGCGTTACTTCCTCTTCACGTTTGCGTGTGTGTGGATAAACGTTCCCCTCTTGGTAAAACACTCGTTTGCATATTCTCCTCCTCTTTGATCAGAAAGCAATTTATGGATCAGTCTCTGCGGAGTCAGCCGTCCATGTGTCCGTGGTTACGGCAGACATTTCTACATCAAGTTGACGATTGTGGATGAGACTCAAGGGAAGGCAGATGAGCACAGCTCAGCTGTGGACTGAAACAGGATCAATAGATTGAAATTGAGAGGAACATCAGGGTTACAGGGGGACACAGGAAAGGGTATTTGGCTGGAGCAAAAAAAAAGGAGAAGGACAGGGTTGATGACGAGAAGAAAGGGAGGCATGAGGCATTTGGGAGAGATTTAAAGGGATGAGGAGGAGGTGAGTAAAGGAAGAGGAAATCTGAGAGAGAGAGAGGCACTGCAGTGCAGCCGGTGCTGACAGCATCTGCAGGGGGCCAGCTGTGTGCCGCCAGCCTGGCTAACTGGGTCATTTTTGTCTCCAGACCGCCCCAGAGGACTGTCTACCTCGAGGACCACCTGAATCCTCTCTGTCCTCTCTACTTCTACACACCACTTCACTTGCTCCCTCGCTGCTCGTATACCATCTTTTCTTCTTCTTCTTACTCTTCTTCTTTTTCGTCTTCTTCCCTTAAAGCTGGAAAACCAAAACATGTCTCCACACTGACCTGTTTTGCCTTATTGAGGTCAGAGATCACCTATACAGCAGCAGCTGTGGAGCTGGTCAGTATTGAGCCTTTTGCTCAGTGGAAGCTGAAAAACTAGCTAGCTAAAACTAGCCACACTGCAACCAACAATTATCAGTCAATAAAAGCTGTAATGATTATTTTGATAACCGATTCATCATTTAAATCATTTTCAAGCAAAAATACCAACTATTCTCTGGTTCCTGCTTCTCAAATGTTAAACTTCTTCTCAACACTTTTTTATATCATTATAAACTGAATATTTTGGGCGAATAAAACAAGCACTTTGAAGACAACATTGTGATGGGCACTTTTTTTTTTTGCACAATTTTCCTGGCCTTTTATAGACCAAATGATTGCTCAATTAATCAAGAAAATAATCAGCAGATGAATTGATAATAAAAACAATCTTTCAACTTTGATTTAGTTTATCTGGTCGATATTTTTATGATAAATCAATTAGTAATTTATTCCATAAAATGTCTTAATTTGTCCAACCAACAGTCCAAAATCTAAAGATATTCAGTTTATAATGATATAAAACAAAGAAAAACAGCAAATCCTCACATTTGACAAGCTGAAACCAGAGAATATTTGTCATTTTTGTTTGATAAATCAGTTAAACGATTAAACACTTTCCGTCCACTGATTAATCAGTCTCAGCGCCACTCCCGGGCGTTTTGTCTCCCTTCTCCCCTGTAGCTGATGACTGTCAGACAGATGTAATGATGATGATCCGTGGCCTCCCGTGGCTTTGCATCAGATCCACTGTGGGTTCCCTAGAGAGCTTCCCACAGTGCCTCAAGCAACGGAGATTGCAGCATGTTAAAAGACACTGACAGTGACTCCCACACGGCCTAATGAGGCAGAGAATCCACGCTGTAATTGTCATCTGGTTTGGTCTCACATGAAGGTGCCAAAACAGAGATTAAACTGGCAAAGAGCATCACACTCACACTCTGGATTTTGTGTGTGTGACTATGCAGATGACTTTGAGTGTTGCGTATGTGTGTGTGTGTGTGTGTGTGTGTCACCGGGAGATAGCGTGTGACGTCAAAACAGATTCACGTGTAAAAATAGACCTCCATGGCAGAAGTCCTTGCACATGAATGCACAGTGGCACGCGCACACACCGTTGTTCTCCTTTTGTCAGTGTCAACTAAACAGCCACACACACACACACACACACACACACACAAGGCAGACAAACACTCACAGTACCAGATATCCCCTCGGTGTACGCAGGTGTGTGTGTGTGTGTGTGTGTGTGTGTATTTGTGCCGAGAAGGGAGAGAAATGTATTCCAGCTGATCACTCTGAGCAAAGGTAAGTGGACACAAGTGCTAGAGAGGAAATGTTAACTGACATGCCACAGGAAATACACATTTACCTCTCAGGGCCAGGTTAGTCATCAGACCACCGTTTCCTCTTAACCTTTCACATTTTCTATTTCTACCTTTGTGTGTCTCACAAAGTCCTGCGGTTCATGTTTGTGCTTAGTTGTGCTTTGCAGGAGCTGAATCAACACACTTGACAGCATGATTGTCTTGTTGCTGATTCTCACTCTTACATCAGTGTCTCCTCGTAGTGGCCACTGTGTGCCACATTTGGCACAGCCGGAGTTTCCTGTTCTCTCACTGTTGCATCTAATTTTGGCAGGTGAGCATGAGCAGCACTTTACCTTGTGGCTTTTGCATTATCAGCCCTGTCTTCACAAAATGAGTATTGGACATAATAAATGAGTGTTTCGGGTCCACTGTGAGTTACACCACGAGTACTTACTGACTGTGGTGGAGTGATAATTGTTCAGATGATAATAGCTATTAGTGTTTGTGGTTGAAGTGATAGTGTGAGTGCATTATCAGACTGCAATTAACAAGGCATCAGTTTATATCGTGAAAAAGTGATTTTATTGAATTCCCATATTATCGATGTTAGATATGGAGAGATGGTAAGCATGTTTGTCTCTCTGACAGTTTGTTTTAGAGAGGTATATCTTGCTCACTGCAGGTCAGGTTACAATCAGGTTTGGTGTTTATATTCATGGCTCCTAGAGGATGATTGTTGGTGATTTTGGTGGCCCCCTGACCGTTTGTGTCATACCACTAGTAGGTCAAAATGTCTTGTTGATGAATGAGGTCCATGTTGCATGTTATTCCCCATCTCCCTCCCTCCTCAGTCCCTGTCAGCTCTCTACAGTCCACTGCCTCATAAAGGCATGAAATCACATTACAATCTGTTAAAGAACAGATTATAATAAGATTTACAGAGAAAATTCATGATCCTCAGAAGGTGAATCCTTTTCATTTGAATGACTTCCTTTTTTTTTTTGTAACAGAAGGAAGAACATCTACATTGTTTGTTGCGTCGAACCCTGTTTGGACACAATGGACGTCATACTAAAAATCTTCTTAAACAGGAACAAGGCAATAAAATACTGAATTTTAGGTTGAGACAATTCCCACAGTGTCCTAGAAGCTACTCGTAAAATATGTAATAGGTTATCTGTTATATGTCTGGAGTAGATTGGCTTCATTTATGAAAAATAAAGACATTTACGTCATTACCTATCTCTCTGTGCGTGTGTGTGTGTGTGTGTGTGTGTGTGTGTGTGTGACATTAGTCTGTCTGAAAGAAGAGAGAAAAAACACCAGGAAAGCACAAATAGCATCAGGAGATAGAAAGTGAAGATTCAGTCTGCTGCAGCTGCGTGAAAAGTCACACTTCTCTACACAGAAATTTCTTTCACTGCCTGTATTAGCACATTATCAGAGAAGAGAGAAGTCTAGCACTGACAGAAAACTACACAACCTCTCATACGCTGTTCATCTGAATGGAGCATCATAGCAAGACAAGACAGCCAACTTACATTAGTTATTCATTGCTTTAACCTTGTGTATTCAAGACTGTAATGTGATGCTGAGCGTGTGTGCATCCAGTAGCAACCCTCAAATGGCTAATTACAAGCAGTTTTCTAATTTTGTCTATTTTCTTTCTGAGCCCAGCTGCCATCTTGATGAAAGGATGACATCAGTATCAAAGAGTGGAGGATGTCCAGTCTGTCTCCGCTGTTTCTATGGGGACAGCAGACGATCACTTTGTTGTTGTCTTTCTTTTCAAGGTTTATCACTGACAAACGTGTGACCGCTCAGATCGACACGCGAGGGAAACCAACGTACCCACGTCTCGAAGAAGTGACGTGACAGACGAGTTGTCTGCTTGACTTCGTTCTGCTCTTCGGCCCTTTTGTGTTCTAAAATCCATCATGTCCTCGAAGGAGCGCAGCCCCCGCCACCGGCCATGGTCGGTCTACCGGGCCAACACGTTTGATCTCTCGGCTGAGATGATGGGGCTGGCTCTCTCAGGTAACTAAGTAACTGCTACCATGGTAACGTGTTTACTTCATTGATAATGAAATCGCAGGGCGTTAAAAAAGAGCTCCCCCTCCTCTTTCTCTGTATCCTACAGGCAACAGTCAGGACCCAGACGAGCCTGTGCTGGAGTTCAGCGTGGGTAAGTTCAGGAAGAAGCCACAGCATGTGGATCAGACCGTGTGTGACCTTTTCCTAGAACTGGTTTAATTAGTTTTGGTCACAATATTTATCTTTGAAAGGTCCTACTTGTATACCGTTTATTGACAGAGCTTTTTTCATTCACACCAATGGGCCTAATCAATCCAAGATAGTTGATCATTAACAAATCTCATGACCAAAACCAACAACTGATCCTAGTTACTACACTGGCTACACAGGCAAGTATTGTCTAATGTGTATCCAAAGTCTGATGTAGCTTATTCCGCTCCATTGTTGCTCCATTGTTGCTCCATTGTTGTCCAAAAGCTATTAAAAACCACATTAATAAGCCACACTGTTGCTCCAGCTGACATGTCCCTTCATTATGATGAACATGGGCCCTGTAGTTTGTTTTGAGTCAATCCCACACACACCTGCTGCAGTATAGAAACTCAAGAGTGCACCAAATGTGCATTAATCCGCAGCTGAAAACAGTCCCCAACAAATGCACTTTTGTTTGTTTTTTTTACTTCTGTTTGCTAAAAACTACAGTACCCAGCTGTTTTAGGAAATTACTGAGCTTTTTAAAAAAAATGAAACTATATATTTGTGACCCATTTTTAAAGATTTATGTCTATTAGGAACGAATGAGCTGCATGCCACAGTCAAAGTAGGGAGCCGTATCATTTAAAGCTGCACTAATCAATATTTTTATATTAATAAATAACTATAATGTGAAAGCGGTCGTTGGTAGTGAAACACTCAAAGAATTGTCACACAACTCTGCAGCTGCCCTCAGCTTTTTAGCATCTTTTAGTTTATTGTTTTGGTTTTACGGCCAGAGCTTTACTGTGATAGTTCAGTGTTGTCTGTCTTTTTCAGACACAGCAGCATAAAAGCTTTGATAAATCCACTTTATGCTACTTTCCCAGCACCAAAACAGACAAAGTTAGCAACAACCTGGTGAACAAAGTGGAGCAATTAGCAACTAAAGAGCCAGATTTTTACCTCAGGAGTTGGTGGAGACCTAAAAGGAGAGTGCTAAAAAGCCAAAAGGAGGGTGAATATTGGACTTACATTCACCAGAAGGACAGAAACACAACTCCAAATGAATGCTAATGTTGCTTCATGTCTGTAAATAGGCAACCGTTTGCTAACATGTTCACCATATTAATTTTATAATATGTCAGTGTTGTGTTTACAGTTTGTTCAGCTGCCTGCATTTGGCCCACACAGTTATTTGATGCTGCTTTAAAGGATGACGATTGATGTGTCTTGTCAGTGATTGGCTCAAGAGGCAACTACATAATTTGTGTGGAACGACTTGTTTAATTTTTACCCCTTGTTCAACCTGAAAGCATTGGAGTAAACAACTGCTGCTCACCAAGTCAAAAATACTGTACTATATTCCTCCCGTGGCCAAGGATTAGTGCCCATCCCACTATTAAATCCCACAGTTTGTAATCTCTTGCTGTGTTTATATGTCGCTGCAGCCTGCAGTGAGCTGGTTACTCCCTCTCTGGACCGTAAGCCAACCAGCTTCGTCGCCGTTAGCTGCACCACTCCACCCCAGGCCTTCTGGACCAAGCACGCTCAAACTGAAATCATAGAGGTACATCACTGCTTGCTTGCCCTTGCTTCCTGCCTTCTGTTGGAGGCTTCTTTCACCTCTCTCTCTCTGTCTCTCTCTGTCTTCAGGGCACCAGTAACCCCATCTTCCTGAGCAGCGTAGCGTTCTTTCAGGATTCTCTGATCACTCAGCAGACTCAGGTCAAGCTTTCTGTCTACGATGTAAAGGACCGCTCCCAGGGCACGGTAAGCCCCAACCAAAGAATCATTTCTTGCAAAACCCACTTGACTCCACTGTCTTCAGATTTCCTGTTAGGAAGTGGATAAAGTTCTTATTTACTAAATCCTTTATAGTCTACACTTATCTGCATGAAATCCTCTAAATCCTTTGGGTGTGTGTGCTTTTATGTGACAGATGTACATGCTCGGTTCGTCCATGTTTTCTGTGAAAGAGCTGCTGCAGGACAAACACCACAGACTGCACCTGACTCTCAGGTAACAGGCAGACACAGTGCACTGTGCCCTGTTCCTCTGTCAGTGACAAAGGATAGCCATGGCTTGCTGGATTTGGGTTCAGGGGTGTTTAATTGACTTGATGTCACTGTGGGTCAGGTCAGCGGAGAACGAGCGCGTGGGGAACATCACCGTCATCGCCTGGCAGATAGAGGAGAAGCGCGAGCAGAGAGCTCCTGTTGCAAGATTACAGAGAGGAGACACTGTTAATGGAAGGGTGAGTGATCATGAAAGTATGAGAACTGAAGTGATTAGTCCAATAATCGATTATTAGATTGACAGAAGAATGATCAGCAACTATTTTGATAATCCATTCATCGTTTAAGTCCTTTTTCTAACAAAATACTAAACAATCCCTCAGTTCCGGCTTCTCAATTGTGAGGATTTTCTGCTTATTGTTGTCTTATGGGATAAAATATATATATATATACCTAAATAACTTTAGGTTTTTGACTGTTAGTTGGACAAAACAAGCAATATGATGATATCGCCTTGGGCTTTTGGAAACTGTGATGGGCGTGTGTCACTGTTTTCTGACTTTTTTTAGACCAAACAATGAATTGCTTAATCAAAAGAAATAATGGGCTGATTAATTGATAATAAATATAATTACAAAGTAGCTCTGCCCTCAGTCTATTCCTGGTTGTATTGTTTTAATACAATGAAAGAGGAAGTTCGACACATGAAGGTCAGGTGGATTTCTTTATGCAAACATTATTGTGATTTTTTTGTGTGCATGTTTGTGTCAGATGGTTCTCGCTGTTGATGAAAGCCTGACTGAATCCATGGGCATTAAATCCAGGTCTTCATCTCTGTGTAAAGACCCACTGCTAAAGGCTGGTGAGTGTGTCTTTATGAACTAAATATCAGCCTCCTGTATGACGAGAGTTTAGTAACAGGTGACATCTGGATTGCTGGCCACGTCATGGTGATTCACGGCTGTGATAGTATGTTTCGTGTGCTTCAGTGTTTGGGGGCGTCATGTCGCGAACGTACCGGTTCCCCACCACAGACGGCAACCACCTTCGGATCCTGGAGCAGATGGCGGAGAGTGCGCTCTCCCTGCATATTCCTCGACAGTTTGTCAAACTGCTGCTGGAGGAAGATGCCGTCAGGTAACGTCTGAAGATTTGTTTTGATATTATTTGATCAGAGGCTTGAACATCTGGCCATAGGAGCAGCATTGTGTTGTAGTGCAGTGGTTCTCAACCTTTCTTGGCTTGTGACCCTTTAAAGCTGGGGTAGGTAAAACTTGTGCAACCAATGCAAAACGTATCGTATCACTCCACTAAGCCCACAACTTTGAACCGCAGCAGAAGGAGTCGGTTGCTCTGCGAAACCTCATGCCTCATAGGGCTCGCTCTCCACCAAGACCCCGGTCCCTCTTGCCGCCCCAGAGCGCCCCAGGCGCCGTCTAACAGAAAATGACCTGTGATTGGCCAAAGTCTCCTGTCACGGGCTAGATTTTCTAAAGCCTGAAATCAGAGCCAAGAGGAGGTGCAGAAGTAGAAGTTTTCTCTCAGACCACATAAATTACAATATGCTGAACGGTTATTATGGAATTTTTGCCCAAAGACGCCAAAAAAATACTGCCTACCCAACCTTTAAAGTAAAGCAATGTCTGCTTGCTACTCTTTGCCAGGGCTATCTGTATCTTGGTTGTTTTGACTCCAATTTTGTGTCTTGTAAAAAAAAAAAAAAAACATGCTCATTCACGTGTAGTTTAATGTGTGGAAAGATATGAGAGTGTGTAACATTATGCAAGAATATTTTGTTTCTAATATAATTATATTTTTGGACTCGGACTCAACCCCCATTTGGACTCTTGAAAAGGTCTCAGACTTCACTCAGTCTTGACTACAGCTCTGCTCTTCGTCGGTTGCAAATGAGTGTGGAGCAGTTTAACCAAAGAGTGAACTCCCCAGATATTTTCATTTGAATAGTTTTTAGCAGCCCGAAGAGATACAACTATTCAGTGTCAGTTTCACAATTAAAAAAAAGTGAAAAAAGTGAAAAAAAACAACATAGTTTGTGCAGAAGAATTTCCTATATTATTAATCTTGCAACCAACCTCATTTTGGCATCAGTGCATGTGTGGAAGGAAAAAGCTTTTTCATGTCTCCTTTGTAGACATTAAACTGAAATTTGTGTGTGCTTCATGTGATATATCATGAACTGTATAATCTTTATGTACTCTATTATTGTATCATCATCATCATCATATGGCCAAAGAAACATTATCATTATGACTCCCAATGTTGCCGTTCTCACTAACGCATGCTTGTAATTTCAGGAGTTGGACCTGCTGGGCTGTGGACCTTAATTGAACAAGCTGCATTAACTGCAAGCTGTAAGATCATCAGTGCATCAGCTGGATGTCTTGGTTGTAAATGCTTTTGTGTGATGTGCAGGGTGTGTGAGCTGGAAGAACTGGGTGAGCTGTCTCCGTGTTGGGAGAACCTCAGGAGGCAGATCATCACTCACTATCAGACCATCATCCTCACCTACCAGGAGACCATAAGTGACCTGCACGAATACAGAGGTTAGAACCACAAACTATTTATAACATTTTACATTATTAGCCACAGGGAGTACTACACAGCCTGTGAAGACCGCTCTGTGGGTCTGGGGGAGCTTCGTCACATCACCAGGGTATCTCGTCTTTGGCTCAGATTCTACAAATTCTACAATTTAAGTATAAAATATGTGGTCATTTACCAGGCAGGAAGGGTCTAACAAAAGTATGCTTTGAAGTTTCATTGTGGGAAGTGTAGGATCAAGTGTTTTTGGAGCTTGACCCCTATTAGGCAATAAAACATGGGTATCTCGGCTTCTGCTGCATTGTTTTCACAGTATAAGTACCTCACAGTTTCAACAATTTTATGAAAGTGCAACACTAAATCGTTGAGTGTCCCTTTAAGTAAAAAAAAAAAAAGAAATGATGCAAAATTGCACAAGATAACCAGTCTTATGTATGTATATTTATTCATGTAAAATATTACATATCTATACCGTTATATACAGATACAGAGAACCTCTTTCCGCCTTTCTGCTCCCTCCCAGGTCCTTCATTTAAGTCTAGTACCTTGAAAGCTGAGAGGAAGTTGGAGTTTATTCCTACTAACCTGCACATCCAGAGGATGAGAGTACAGGGAGAGTCTGGCTATGGTAGGTATCTGTGCACACACTGTATGTTTGCATGTACTGCATGCCTATGTGTGTCCAAGGTTTTAATATTAAAATACTGTTTATTCAGTATCTTCATCCTCTTTATTTCTGTACTCTGTTCAGACCGGACATACGATGTTGTGACCATTGGTGCTCCTGCAGCACATCATCAAGGTTTTAAAGGCTGCGGCCTCCGAAAACTGCTGCACAAGCTTGAAGAAGCCAGGAAACAGTGAGTAGAGCGAAGCAGAAGATATATTATTCATGGTGGTGTTTGATTTTATGAGTGATTAATGCATCTTTTTTTGTGATTTCTTTTACTCAATCAGCACATATGAGGAGGAAAGGTGAGACTACATGTAGAGTATTGTAAGTTTATTGTGTGTTTTTTGTTATTACTGTGTTTGACCATACTTGTCCCACAATTTATCTTCTCTTTTATGTCTCTTTTATAACACCCAAAGCTCTGCTGGCTCTGGCTCTAAAGGAATGGCATACCAGCCTCAGGATGTTGTGAAAGCAAAGGAGCTGATTGGTCAAATTAACACTCTGAAGACGCAGGTGTGTTACTACACTGAACGTCTGTCTCGAGCTGCCAAGGAGCGCTCAGCCAACGCTCTGGAGAGAACCCTGGCCATCCTAACAGAGAAGGTAAGAGAGCACTCAGAGGAACTGGAGGGTGTCGATCAAGTGTTATCAACTTTATTCTCACTCTTTCACTGATTCCTCGACCTCTCGACTTTTTATCTCAACTCTCATCGCCTGGATAGAAATGATCAGTTCTTGCAAGATAAAAATGTCTTCAAATTAAATAAAAGTCAAGAGCAGTAAAAAAAAACAAAAGAAAAGGACAAACACAATACTATACAACAGATAAAACAATATATGTTCACAGTCTTGCACTCAAAATAAGACTTACTGACAGCATCGTCAGCAAACCTCTGAGTCACAGAAACACTGACACACCAAGATCAATAATGTAATTTAATTTAAAGTGCTTTTTGGTCCCATTGATTAAATGTTTAATTACGTTTGTGCTGGCACCTTTGGTGAAATATACAGTTACATTGCACACTGGCAAAAACATTTTTTATCTAAAACGTAATGTACCATAACATAGACAAGATTACATGGTTGGTTGTTTAATGCTAAAAAATAAAACATTTTGCCTAACTAACAGAATGGGGCTCCAAAAAGCACCCACTGCTAAAAGAAAATAAAGTTAAAAATGGATTCTTTATCATCACAAGCCTTTCCTTCCTCATTTTTAATGTCACGGTTTATGAACTTTAAAGAGCATATTTTGCCCCAAGTCACTGTTAATTTAATTCCCACAGTATAACCACATTTTCTCAATCCTCCCGGTCTCTCTGCGTCCTCTCCCTCTCCTCCTGCAGACTCGTCAGTTGGTGATGGTGTGCGACTCCAAGCTGCTGTCCTCAGCCATCCTCGCCCTGGCAGCCGCCCGCCCAGAATTCACCCAGCAAGGCACCCCATCCCCATCCTCCTCCTCCCTCTCGCCCTCCTCTCGTTCCCCATCACGTTCCCCCTCCCGGCACCCAACCTCCCCGTCTCGTGCTCTCACCTCGCCCTCTCGCCATGCAGCCCCTCTGGAGGGCAGCGAAGGGAGTAAAAACAAGCGCGCCTCCTTGCAGGCAGATATGCACGAGGAGGAGTGGGTAAGAGAAGAGTCCATCTGCCTCTTTCATGTCTGTGCTCGTTTATTTTTTGCGGTAACTCCGTTTGCTTGTGTGCAGGGGAAGGTTTGGCTAAATGTTGATAAGAGCCTGGAGTGTGTGATCCAGAGGGTGGACAGGCTGCTGCAGCGAGACAAACTCCAGAGCGACAGCAGCTCTGAGGACGTCTTCCTGCTCGCCTCCGAGGAGCCGGGTAAAATTAAGAAAGGTACACACACACACACACACACACACACACACACACACACACACAGACAATTTATTTTGCTGTGTGGTCCATGGATGAGGCGCAATCAGAGGGTTAATATGAATGTGTCACTCTCATGAGGTATCCATAGTAACCAAGAAGCTTTCTGGATACATCCTGAGCATAAAGACATGGATTTACCATCCTCATCGTCATCATCATCACCATCCTCGCATCCACCACAAAATCATCAACCACCATCATCATCATCATCATCATCATTCTCTCACCAGACTCCTGCATGCCTTTCACATGCTGTTGATCACATCTGTAGGTTCATTCTCATAGTCATGTTAACTGCCTCAGTGTTGCTGGATGTTTAAAATCTGAAATATAATGTTGAGTTACAAGCAGAAGTGGAATTCTGTCCTTATCTAAACATCCTTTACGTTCTCTCTCACTCGTAGATGCCAGCCCAGAGGTAGAGAAGACGTCCCCAGGTGAGAGCAATGTTTCCTTAACAAACCATTATGTATGTGCTAGAAGTTGTTTACAATATAGAAACATTTTAAAGAATAGGACCAACTGTATTAGAATATTACGTAATGAATTTTAACCATTTTATTTTGTAAAAATAAAAATATTTCATACCAGTACCAATATTTTGTTAATTTTCAAGGATATCTGCAAGATTTCATAGCGATAAATGTGAGAGAATTTAAAAACCAAAATGAAGAAACAAAGTTCACCAAATCTCAACCTTCCTTGGGGTCAGAAGTCCATGTGGGGGTGTTTGATATGCAGATAAGGTCACAGGGAATTTTGTAGGACTAATATGTTGATATTTGTTTCTTACATTTCAAAAAAAAAAAAAAGGGGGGTTCAGGACCGAAAAGTTTGAGGGACTCTGCTCTGACCAGTAAAGTAAACCTGGCATATATAAATGAAAAGTATTGGGACAATATGGCAGTTTGCTGTTAAGTATAATGTATCAATCAGGCCCTGTTTGGGCAAAATATAATGTGATCAGTTAAGACATTTTAGTACATTGGATTTTAATCATTTTAAATACTTCAGTCTTTAAATGCAGATGCACTAAATCTTTTTATGTACAGTATCTGCCCATACCCTGTGTGTGTATTTGTGTGTGTGTGTTTAACCTGTGTGTGTGTCCGCAGGTGAGTGGAGCGACGCTCTGTACCCTCTCCTCACCACGCTAACGGATTGTGCGTCTCTGATGAGCGACAAAGCAAAGAAGGCCATGGTGTTTCTGCTGATGCAGGACAGCGCCCCCACCATCGCCATGAGCCTCACCCTGCAGTACCGCCGCGACGTCGTCTTCTGCCAGACGGTCCGTCAACGTCTACCTCCCCCTTCTAGCTATTCTGTCTTTCATACATATGTAGTTTTGGAGAAATACTTGTTGTTACACAGTGTGCATGATTTGCATTAAAAACACGACCATTTATCGCTGTATTGATATGAGTTGTGCTGCTTACAGCTGACGGCGCTGATCTGCGGCTTCGTTATCAAGCTGAGGAACTGTCTCTGCGACTCAGGCTTCCTCAGGCAGCTACACACCATCGGCTTACTGGTGCAGTACGAGGGCCTGCTCAGCACCTATGGTAACCTGTGTGTGAGGATGTGTGCGAGTGTTTGTGTGCATGTATGCTTGTTTAGAAGTTAAAGATTAGGTGAAATATGTAGAAGAACTATTTTGAAAAAAGGCAAAAAAATGTGTACGCCTTACAGTTCAGTGCCTTTTTAATGGCCATGAATTGGTGCTATCTGCATTAAAACCTCCCTCTGCCCATGGCTTAACTTTTCAGTTCAGCAGTTTTTGAGATATCCTGCCAAAACAAATATTCAAACATGCAGGACCAAAACCATAACATCCTTGGTTGACATAAAGATGTCAGTGTTCTTTGTGTTACTTTTCTAGAGGATATATTTTGGGTTGTATGAATTATTATCTCCATGCACCTCTGTGATGACTCCTTGTTTCTTAAAGGTGAGGAGCTGGCCATGTTGGAGGATATGAGTGTCGGAGTGATGGACCTGAGAAATGTCACCTTTAAAGTTACCCAAGCAACTTCGGGTTTCGCCCCGGACATGCTGCCGGTGATCACAGGAAACAGGAACGGCTTCAACGTCAGGGTTCCGATGCCTGGGGTGATGTTTGACACGCTGCCACGAGAGATCCAGAACGGGATGCTGCTGCGCGTGCAGCCCGTCCTGTTCAACGTGGGGATCAACGAACAGCAGACGCTGGCTGAGAAGTGAGTCACTGAGATTAGACGACAGGAAAGGGCACCTCAGAGGAAAATGTAAATTTTGGCTGGATAGGTAAATTTTTAGATAAATATTTTAAATAATAATCAAAAACTACACATAATTTTTACTTTCTGTTACATTTTTATTCCTATTTATCTAAATGATTTTAGCAAATTAAAGAGGGGAATGGCCATTTTCTCAAAATGATTCTCGTGTGTTCAAACCAAACACTGTTTAAACATCGTATATAAAACGTGTATAAATGTTGAATACATTTGGCATAGTGCAATTACTCAAATAGCTTTAGTCTTTTGGAGTTGTTTCTGAGTTTTTGTATGGGGTCTTCTAAATAAAAATGTATTAAAAAAATTAGACACTGACACAATATTTCTTCTCTCCAAAAATGAATTTAAAAAATCAAATAACTCTGTAAACTCTGTAAATGACCGACTAGTTACCCCTTCATGAGGTTGAAATAGGAAAAAGAACAAAGAAAATGTATTTAATATACAAATATGCACATAAAATGTTAAAGGTAGTATCACCAAGTGTGTAAATAAGAAAATGAATGCAAGTCATAATACAGTAATATATTGTGTTTAAGTTGGTTACTATGGTTAAATGGTGAAGTTTCTCCTCTTTATTCACCTGGACAGGAAGAACATTAGAAAATGGAGGAAATAAGAAGTAGAAAAAGAGGTTTGAATGAGGATTGAATAGATAAAGTGATGAGAGGAAGGTTGCTGGTTGTAACCCCGAGCCGAACCACTGTTGAGGTTCCCCGAGCGAGACACCGAACCCTAGTTCAAAACTGGGTTGTGAATGTGACAATAAAAGCATGTGTTTGAAGTACAGGGCAGCAGGACATTAACAGGACAAGTGTGATAGTCATGAAAGATTTAAACTCTAATATCTTACGTTGTGCATCCAGGTTTGGAGACACGTCACTACAGGAGGTGATCAACATGGAGAGCATGACTCGCCTCAGCTCATACTACGACCAATTTAAAGAAGTCCTGCCAGAAGACAGTGAGTCTACATACATACATACATGCAAAACACTTTTATCAGAAGGAAAAAATGTGTATCTTCTTGTTCTCATATTTAACTCACCTCATCGTTCATCCTCTGTTCTCTCCTCAGGCCTGCCTCGCTCCCGCAGTACCACCAGTCTGCCCGAGCTGCTGAAGCTGCTGAGCCAGAACGTGAACGCCAAGAAAAGCAAGAACGTGGAGATTTTGTGGCAATCAGCCGAGGTAGACTTGCTTCTCGTGTCTTCCATGTGCAGCCCCCGAATTTAAAAGCTCTTGTCTTTCTCCTCTAATCTCTTTCTCCAAACCCTAAAGGCGTGTCGCCGCCTGAACGGAGTGCGTTTCACCAGCTGTAAGAGCGCCAAGGACCGCACAGCCATGTCTCTGACCCTGGAGCAGTGTCAGATCCTGCAGCAGGAGCATGCCTTGGCTCCACAGGTCTTCTACCAGGCCTTGGACTGTATGCGCAGGTCAGCTGATGATGATGAAAGTCATAAATTTAACTGATATTATTACCCCTGCACCAGAAGCTCATTAGAAAAGTAATATATTTGCCAAAATATATAATGCATAGCTTCTGTTTCTCCACAGTGAGGGCTGCAGGAGAGAGAACACCATGAAGAATGTGGGATGTCGTAAATACGCCTTTAACTCTCTCCAGCTCAAGGCCTTCCCCAAACAATATCGCCCTCCAGAGGGGACTTATGGGAAAGTTGAGACCTAAGTGGACTCCACTATCTGGAGGAAACCAAAAGACTGAAGGGGATAATGATGATAGCACCACACAAACAAAAAATACCAACACAAACTGGAACAACAGCCCTTTGTTTTGTGCTTAGCCACTGTTCAGATGATTAATGTCCAAGTGCCAGTGTAGATTGTTTTATAGCAGTTTCCCCTCTCCTCCCGTAGTACTAGACTCACACACACTTTTCACGGCCACTTCGCAGCCAAAAACAGTAAAGATATGGCTTTCTGTGTGCAGACAACACTGTACCTGTTGTAGCACCAGGAGGAGCACAACTGAGTCATTTTAACTTGTGTCAGTAGAAATAAGATGTGCAGATGTCTCAGCCTTGTCCTTGCTGCTTTTATTTGATTTTATCAGTTTGTCAGTTGAAGCAGGAGGCTGTCTATGTTTTTGTTATTGTCAACAAATCCCATGCAAAGACCAAAACCAACAATGAACTGATCCTAACTAACTAACACATATTGTCTGTGTAGCTAAAGCCTGATATAGCTTATTCATCTGTGTGCCATAGAGCTCCATTGTTACCCAAAAACTATTAAAAACACATCAGTGAGCCACAATGTAGCACTGGCTGACATGTTCCTTCATTACAATGAACATAGACACTGTAACTTATACACCATCCTGCTGCTGTAAAACTCACTAGCACACCAAATGTGTATTAATCCGCCCCTGAAAATAGTCCCCAACAAATGCACTATTTACTCCTTACTACAGTGCCCAGCTGTTTTAGTCCCTTTTAAAAAATGAAACTATATATTTGTGAGCCGTTTTTAAAGATTTATGTGTTCAGGAGGAAAGAATTGAGATTCGGACTAATGCATTGTTGGTTTTAATCTTTTCATGGGATTTATCAACAATAAGAAAAATAAAGAATAACACCAGCTTTAAGGCTACACTAGGCAAAATGTTTATAAAGGATTCACTTATTTCCAGCCTCAAGCTGCATTGAGATCCCGCAGATCTTATCTTATTTTGTCCAGTGTGCTCAGTTTCCCTGACAAATTTATGCTAATGGTAACAGCAGCAAGCAAGAAAATGTTATTTATTGTTTATTTGCATAGGGACAAGTATGTAGCGTAAACCAATGCCACACACCAGTGCATTTATAGCCTAAGCTAATTTGCAATGCCCGTCCCTAGATGTGTATTGAAAATGTTTTTTTTTAAATTACTGTATATCTTGCTGCCATTTGGAGCTGCCTACATGTGAAGTTGCCTAGTGTAGCTTTGATTAGACTGTCAGGTTTGTCAAAACAAATGTCTTTGCCTGTTAAGATATTTCTCTGGACCTAAACTGCGCTGCAGTATGACAGAAGTCACATCACTTATTTGGTTTATTTCAGTGCTTTTAGCCTGTTGTCTGTTTCTCTCCCACTGTCTCTCCTTCTTCTCATCTTTCTTCTTCAATCCCATAAATATTCAACACCATTTCACTTTGTACAACAAGCACAGATCTGTAGGGAAGGACATATCTGACACTACTCTCTGGCATTTGTAATACACTGATGTCTCATATAATGGGATTTCTGAGGCTCTCCCGATGCTACGCTGGAAGCATCAATGGGGAACTGGTTCACAAATCGTGGGCTTCAGAAGTGGTGCATCACATTATTCTATAATTCTAACATATATACAGATATTTAGGACATTTCTGCAGGTTATATGCAGCACTATAATGGTTCGATAGCCCCTCAAACTTGGATTTTTACTTATTAAAAGTGTTTGTTCTCAGTTTTACAGCACTATGCAGAAATTTGTGATCATAATTGGATAAAAAATAATTTAACCTGCATGAAGATTATATAACTCCTACTACTTTATACTATTGTAATTGTTAATTAAGAGTACACATGAGCACTTGATGGATGTTTTTAGACTGAAGTGAAATAATGCATATTGCATTATTCTACCAACCTTCAACAACACATCACAACACATACTGTTGTCAGTTTACCAGCTCCGGGCTCCAATGTATCTTATTGTACAAAACTTACAGAGACAGTGGATTTTATTTTGAAAATGTTATTTTGCTGAAAGGTATTTATGTTGATATGGCTGTTGTTGCCAAATGCTGTTATAGTTTTATCCATTGTCATTGAGTACATTATGACCTTGTTCTGATCGGTTGTACATGCACACAGGTTGGACGGGGGAGTTTTGGGAGATGAGGTATGAAGTTAACTGGATAATGAATAAAGGCTTGTCAATACCAAATGAGTGTGTCAGTAAATCAAATGAGACATTATGGTTTGTGAATTGACCAGCAAATATTTTGTCCTCTTAAGTTTTTCTTATACAAATGGCCTCAAAAAGAAGAATCTTCAAAAAGTAGGTCCACAGGGACTTTTTTAAAATTCCGTCAATATCATTATCTCCATTTTTATTTTTTTCTCTCTCTCAAACCGAGCTCCTGATCAAGTCTTGATTACCTAACGGGCAAAGTAGGCAACTGCTCCAGATTCAATGTGTGTATGGTTTGTGGACATTTTGATGACTGCAAATATGTTTATGCACCACTAAATTAGAATATTTACTGAAATTGAAATGACTAGGTCCTGCATGATTATCTAATCTTGGAGGCCCTGCTCACACACAGCTATGATATGCTGGGAATTAGGTGAGGTCACCAGACTCTGTGTGCTAATCACAATGATGTAGGTGTATTTTGTCCCACCATAACCATAACTACCATCAAAGCTATCATGAGAGTCCGGGAAATGTCAATAAGATACAGTCTGTTCACACCCATACATTCCTGACAAGAAGTCTAAGAGGCCTTACTGTAACATTAGTGATGGCTTTGTTTTATTCAAGTGTTCCAGTAAGACATGACAGTGTGACATTGAGCCATCGTGCACAATACCAGGACCCTAAAACTGAAGCAGCTAAATGGAATTCAGCCATCATTAATTTGATTATTCACACATGTGCTCCTCCTACTGGCAACATGTGAAAACCTATCAGGCAAAATAATTAAAATCACCTAAGTGGGTTTAGCATGAGTGTGCAGGGCCTTTAAGACCCTGTCACATAGAAGGGTCCCATGTCAAAACCTAGTTTTAATCCTGTCATTATTATTGTGTGCACAAGCAATTCCTAAATAAATTGGTTTAATTTAATTTAATTTTACTTGATGTGTCAGTATGCATACACAATGCACAGAGAGATGGTGGTGGTGGTGGTACAAGGTAGCTGTGGTTTCTTTTTGGCTTTTCTTTTTAATTCTGCCATGCTTCCAATGGGTAGACTGTCTTGTCGGGTGACTGTTCAGCTTTTGTTTGTCATAGTGAGGTTGTGTTTTCCTAACTGTATTAGAAAATTTAGAAATACAAAAGCACATAGAAAATTATAAGGACACATATAAACGAAACAAAAGTGAAAAAAAGAACAAACAACTACTAAATAAACCTCTAGGTGAGCTTGTTAATTTAGACAAACTGAAAAACTGAAAGAAAGACGCGCCGAAACAAACCTGTTTCCCTTTAAGACTACATCCGGAAGTGACGTCATTGGCACAGATTGTTTAGTGTAGAAGAAGAATCACCTCCACAGTCAAACCATCCACGAGTCAAACACTGTCCAGTATGGAAATAACATAGATATAAAACAGTTTTGTTGTTTTGTTTTATATAGGCATTCGTTCTCACGCATGCGCTGAATGCGCTCTGCCGCTACAGTTTGGACTCAGCTAGAGGTGACGTAGTTTGTGGTGGGGAGGCGAGGCGAGGCTACAGTAGATTAATCATTAACTTTTGCTTCCTATAATGTAACTCCTCCCATGCAGTCCACTCTCCATTCAGCTTTTGATTTCCTTCTTGCTGCTCAAAGGTTGTTTGCAGCTGACCATCGTTGGTTCCAGTCTGTGAGAGGAAGAGTACGAGCCGGCAAACACTGCAGTTTATCTTTTTCACACTCGGTTACAGGTAAGTGTTGTCTGGTGAAATATGCACATCTGTTTCATATAAGTTCACTGAATTGAACAACCAACAAAGTTCAACACAACTTTCTATAACTGTGATGTAGGGGAAATGTTATCTTCAGCTTACTAATTTACTAGAGGAGTAAAACACTAAACAACGTGTTAGATGAACTGTCAGGACAGCAGTGTTTTGTTCTCACTGGACTACAGTCTTTACCCCTAAGTGTCCACGATGAGTAAGAAGCTGCTGGTGGATGTAGACTGTGGGACGGACGACGCTCAGGCCATTATGTTGGCGCTGGCCGCCCCCAACGTGGAGCTCCTGGGCGTCACCTGCGTGCATGGAAACACCACAGTGGAGAACGTGTGTAAGAACACACTGCGGGTTCTGCAAGCCTGCAACAAACTCGAGGTGCAGCACTGATATTCTCTATACAGTGTATTTATTTTATGATCCTGACATGATTTGCTGGTGGATGTTGTGTCTTTTGTTTTTTTAGACCAACATCAGTGTGTTTGTTCAAGAGTCAGGAATGTTGCCAGACATTTAGTGGAATTTACTGGCATCATGTGACGAGTAAGGGTGCTGTTTATGAAACTGCTAACAATGAGTTGCTGTTCCTCAAGCCACGAGCTCAGTTAGCTTTAGTAGAAAAGTTTGAGTTGCATGAGTACATCAAGATTAGACTATTGCATTTATTTTTTTACCAAAAGACATGGGAAATGTTCTCTGGTTTTGGCAAGGTGCTCTGAAAAAGGAAATTAAATCAAACATTCGACATGATATTATTATCATATTAAACAAAGTGCCTTGTCGTTTACTAAAGTGCCTTGTCTCACTCAACGGAATCACCTTTTAGTACGATTTGCCATTAATCAACAAGCTGGACATCAATCCCATCATACCAGTGCCTAAAAATATTGATATACCACTTGGTAAATTGTAAAAGGAGGGCATAAGGTGGTCTAGAGGTTTAGGGCCCCAGTGCGAGTCCAGCTGGAGACCATTTATTAGGGCCCGAAGCACCGAAAATCGGTGCAAGGACCTATTGAAATTGTAAGGATTATTATTATTATTATTATTATTATTTTTCTTGCGCGACATTGAGTGGGAAAATGGGGGCCTAAACGTGCTCAAATACTCATGAAAATTTGCACACACGTCCGGCTTGGCGAAAATAGAGGTCTGACATGGGTTCGGAGCATGGGGGGGGGGGGGCCAAAATTATAGCGCCACCTTCAGTTTTCGAAGTTAATGCCCCCCCCTTTCACTTTGAGCTAGATGCACCAAACTTGGTATGCTTATGGGTGACGCCCAGACTTAGAAAAAAGCCTCTTGGACCCCTACTCTAAACCCAACAGGAAGTCCGGTATTTTTCATAAAGTGCTCATTTTGAGGCATATTTTGGCCATTTCCAGGCCTCATGCTTTTGCCATCTAGTCCCACAGATTTGATCAGATTCACTTCAAACTTTGCCCATGCCCTCTAGACAAGTTGACCTTTAAACCATACTCGGCGTTTTACATTATTTCGAACGGCGTGCCCGTGGCGCGGCGTGGAAATCAGGTGTTTTGCCGCCAAACAGGAAGTGGTCTATAACTGGACTGTACATTGTCCAAGAGGCCCCAAACTCACCATGTGGCATGACCCCCCCGCCCTGAAGGCATCCATATGCATATTTGCGGCCACACTCATAGCGCCACCTATTGACGACAGGAAGTGTCACGGCTTACTGTCTGACATGCACCTCTGAGTGGGTTGAGCAGAAAAACCTCAAAATTGGCCTCTGAAGGCTAAACATGTTGATGATGCCTCACAGTGAAAATTGTGAGGTTTTTGCAAAGGGCGTGGTCATGGCGGCGCGGCGAATGTCGATGCTCCATCATGAAAATTCAAAGTGTTGTAACTTGGCTGAAAGTGGTCAGATCTTTTCCAAATTCCTCACGTTTATTGACATTCCCGGCACGAACACATGTAGGGGTCAATATTTACTCAAAGTCATAGCGCCACCTAGTGACGACAGGAAGTGCCAGGCCCCGTACTTGTCATCAGTACTCCTAGCAGGTTAACCACATCCACCTCAAATCTGGGGAGGATAGACCTAAGAAGTGGATGAAGCTTCACTGTGGAAATTGTGACGTTTCATCAAACGGCGTTGCCGTGACAACGCATTCTTCGCCATAAACAGGAAGCAGTTTTTTGAGGGGCTAAACATGCTTCAAATGTCATGAAACTTGCCACACACGTCGGGAGGGATGTATTCTCTTGTATGATATGGGTCTTGGACATGGGCGTGGCCAAATCGCCTCATTAGCGCCCCCTGGAAAATTAAAAAATTGCAAAACCACCCTCAAAATTTGACGGACATTTATGAAAGTCAGGTGGCATATTTGTCATGCCCAGACCTAAAAAAAAGCCTCTTGGACCCCTGCTCTAAACCCAACAGGAAGTGACTTATCTTTAATAAACTGTTCATTTTAAGGGTATTTTGCTCATTTCCAGGGCTCACGCTTTTGCAATCTCGTCCCAGAGATTTCATCAGATTCACTTCAAACTTGGCCTATGCCCTCTAGACAAGTTGACCTTTAAACGATACTCGGCGATTTGCTATAATTTGAACGGCGTGCCCGTGACGCGCCGTGGAAGTCAGGTGTTTCCCCATCACACAGGAAGTGACAGGCCCCATACTTTTAATCAGTGCTCCTAGCAGGTTAACCAGATCCACCTCAAAATCACTCAGCATGCTCTTAAGACCTTCATGACGCTTGACTGTGAAAATTGTGAGTTTTCATCAAGCGGCGTTGCCGTGACAACGCATTCCTCGCCACGAACAGGAAACAGTTTTTTTAGGGGCTAAATATGCTTCAAATGTCATGAAACTTGCCACACACGTCGGGAGGGATGTATTCTCTTGTATGACATGGGTCTTGGACATGGGCGTGGCCAAATCGCCTCATTAGCGCCCCCTGGAAAATTAAAAAATCACAAAACCACCCTTAAAATTTGACGGAAACTTATGAAACTCAGGTGGCATATTCGTCATGCCCAGACCAAAAGAAAAGCCTCTTGGAGCCCTGCTCTAAACCCAACAGGAAGTCAGTTATCTTCAATAAACTGCTAATTTCCAGGGCTTCTTCCTCTGCCATCTGCTCCTACAGATTTTATCAGACTCACTTCAAACTTGGCCTATGCCCTCTCCACACACCTTGGCCATGACAACCTGCCTTCAGATTTCCGTTACGTTGAACGGCGTGCCCGTGACGTGCCTTTGAACTTCATGTCTGTCATCACTCTTCCAGCAATTCATGGATTCTTCCAACAGATGGCAGTGTTGGTTTACTAATGGATGGACCTGCTTTAAAGCACAGGGAGGAGGACAGGAGAAAGGACTGACTGTGACTGCTGTTTGTCTGGTCTTCCGTCAGGCTTTCTGTGCGTGAGTCTGCGCGCGCGTGTGTGTGTGGGGGGGGAGCGCTGCAGTCTGTGGTCGTGAAGCGGCGTGCGCTGCACTCCCCGACGCGCGCACATGTGCTTCGGGCCCTTCAATGCTGCTTGCAGCTTTAATTTCGTGTTGTTTCCCATCTCTCTACTGTCAATTACTGTATCTATTTAAGGCATTAAATGTTCCCAAAAAGTACTTTAGAAAAGCAGTAATGTCATATATATATATATATGTGTGTGTGTGTGTGTGTGTGTGTGTGTGTGTGTGTATGTATGTATGTGTATATATATATATATATATATATATATATATATATATAATTAGTCCAGATTGGTTGAATAACGAGCGTATTTGTGGTCACCATATTTGTATGAAAAATCAGCATAGCATACAAAAGTTTCATCAATTTGTAAGTAAAATGTTCAAAACTGAGGTTTATTGACTGATGAAAAATACTCATTTGCAGAACGTTCAGTTGAATAAACATCAACCGTAAAATTATGGAGTGCGTCTTTACACATGTAGGAAATTAGAATATAAGAATATAAGAAATATTTTCCCTATAATCAGTCAGTATATTATGTGCTTATTATGTCGGTGTTTGTTTTACTGTAAATTTTCCATAATCCATTAGACTTTACCCTATCGCATGCTAAGTGTGTCCACATTTAATCTTGTAGTGGGGGTGCTGGGTCTTCTAGCAAGCATCATTGTCATATATCAATATATAATGTAGTTATTTTTCTAGAAATTCAATTAATTAATTAACTGTCAATAGAAAAATTAAGTAACATTAATGTGAATATCTGTTTTTGGCTAATTCAGTCAAGGTAAAGTAAGTAATCTGGTAAATCCATTGTTGCCATAAAATAGTCCAGCTGTACAATTTGCAAGCAAACTGAATATGTCAGTATGACATTTTTCATTCATTTCTGGTATTATTATCCAGACAATTAATCAAGACAAGAATAAAAATTGTCGTTAGCTGCATCCCTGTGACACCAGTGTTTGTAATTGAAATCAAACTTCAGAATTCAAATCCTTGTCTATCTAGTGTTGTCATTATTCTGTCTACATCCTGTAGTGGTGAAGTTCAGTGTGTAATGAGTGGCTTTCTGTGGTTTGCTCCTTCAGCTCGAGGAAACACAACAGTTTGTGGAGAGTTCAATTTTGCTGCTGATCCGGAAGCTGCGTACATTGTACTGAACGACTACCAGTGTCCCACCTACTTGGCCTGCTGGGAGTTTACCTGCTACAGCAAGCTGTCCTGGGTAAGGCGTCCTTTTATACATCATTACACAGTTTCCTAATTACAGCATATAATGTTTCTAATAAGTTAATGCATCAGTGAAGTCATCAGAGAAATGCTGCTGCTCTGTGTTTACGTTTCTCCTCCTGGTGTTGACAGGAGTTTTGTGACGCCTGGTTGGCGCAAGACACCCATAAAGCTCACTTCATGGCACGGATCTTCCGCCACAGCATCGAGGCGTCGCAGAGCGAGCGCCTCCAGAAAGAGTTTGTCGCCGGCACAGGTTTTGTTTCCTGCGACTCGTACGCCATGGCGGCCGCCATAGACGATTCCTTCATCACAGAAAGTGACCATTATCCAGTTAGCGTAGAGCTGACGGGCACGCACACCAGAGGCATGATGATAGTAGATACTGTGGGCTTCCTGAAGAAGACTCATAAGGCTTGTATCATGAAGAAGGTGGATTTGGAGAAGTTCAAGCAGATGATGATGGCTGCTTTAAAATAGCACCTCTGAACATAATGAGGCACTAGTAACCACCATGTCGCCGTTTCCGTCCACATATTTTGGTTTTCTGTCAAGTTGCTACTCACAATGAGTCATTTCTTAATTTGTGGTTTTAGTAATAAGCCAACAGACTGTACATGTACCTGGAAAGACCAGGCCTAAAGACTAATTTTATACAATGTAATATTAAAGCTTATGGAAGACTTACTTACTGTATGTGTATACCTCAAATGTATGATGACACCATCATAAAAGCAGTTTTTTAATGTTAGAGTAGAAATCTTATGTTTCAGTCAGGTGTGTTTTTGATGAAAGCGCCGCATTAAAATTTTAATTAACTCTTTACATTTTATTCATTATTTATTTTATTACACGTTTTCATAACACAACACACACACCCATTCATCCAGAATTTTCAGCGCTACATTTCGCTGATGAGTTGGTAATCCTTTTGCGCATCAGAGTGCATTGTTCTTTAGTATTTGGTAGTCCTCTGCTACCAGCTTTTTTGACACGTCCTTCAGAGGGAGGTTGTAAAGCTGCACACACACTGACCCCGTGAGCAGCGCTCTTTGATTTAAATCATTACAAGCATTTATAGTTACTTGTATATATAGCTCATCCAGGATTCACTCAACCACATGGCAGCATCAGCGTTCAGATGGCTCCTCAATATCCTTTGTTTCCTCTGAATCTTGACCTTGTGTCCAGCTGTCAAAAGAGAACAGACATTAGTTAAGCTGCAGAACAGCTTAAAACATGAGTTATCTTAGTAGAAGATTTCATTATCAGCCATTCGTTGTCAATTTCTATTTTGTTATGCTTCTGGTCACTTTGGGAAAACACAGCTTGCAGACACATGAGAAAAGTGGAAGATAAAACATTCCCGTTCTCTTTACTCTTCCACTTCCCACCAGTTCCTAGTTGCACCAGTCCTTTCACAAAGTGCAATGTAATCACCGCAGACTTACCATTGACCTCTTGCACTCAAAGAATGATGTCTGCAGGGCTTTGCAGTGGCCTTCCTTCAAACACTCACTGGGCAATTTCCCTTCCTGACAAATAAAATAAACCTGTTAGAATACACTGGGTCATTCCCCAACAAGAGCCTTCCAGTCCTGTCTGAATCTGGGACTGCACAGGACTCGCTCAACTCTGCTGAAGACACATAGCTTTTCTTCAGAGCGAAAAATGACATACTGGGCATACTGATTGATTTCCAGCCTTTAATAGTTTCCATCTGGTGAGTGGCTTTTCCTTCCAAGAACAACACAATACAATCATCCAGAGTGGAGGGACTAATAAGTAAGAGTGTGTAGTGCTGAAACAAGTAGTCAAATGACAGAAAATTAACCTATTATCTTGTTAAATGATTAAATGCTTTGGCAATTTATCAAGTAAAAATACCAAATATTTGCTGTTAATGGCTCAAAAATACAATAAGCTTGCTTTTCACTATTTCATATAATTAGTGCTATTGGTTGTTTTGGCTGCTGATCAGATGTTACAAATCTTAAGGTATATATAATCTGTGATTAAAATGTAAACAAAAAGGGAGCCTCACTCCTATTAAGTCAAAATACAAAATCTTACCTATCGTTAGCAAATTTATTGACAGTTTTTTTATGTATCTAGCTCTCTGATGCTGTAAAATGTTTATCAATGCTGTTTAAACACCTGAGCAAAGAGGCTTATATATTGAGTTATGATCAGACAAACAAAAATATACTGATAGGGTCCTTAAGATACATATTTGACGTCTTGTTTATAATGGGCATTTATAATTGAACATTTAATCTTTTCTCTTGTTTAATCGTAAAAGTGGAAAAAGTAAGTAGATTAATGCATAGTGGAAATAATAAACGTCAGTTTATTACAATCTTCGTGGTTGTCAACTGTAACTCATCGTCTTCCAACGGAAGAAAGGGCAGGGTGACCCAACGGTTACAAGGTCCAATAACGTTATGTATCATCCGCCCTTCATTATATCCTGTTGAAGGGTCCTTTAGCAAGTCAGTCATTAGACCAGCGGAAAAGATTTGCATACATTTGATCCACCACACGAAGTATGTGTATCTGTTTGAACTTTTTAACATGTTAACACCGCCCTCAACCGTATATTTTGGTGACAGAGGAGTTAGCTCTTACTTAGCTGTTGTTATGGTAACTAACGTGCCGTTTTTTAGTTAGCTTGCAAACGAAGCACCTATTGAAATTTCTGTTTTATGAGCTGTAAGGAATTAGACGCCGAATTGAACAGCGTCTCCCATCGATTCGATAAACACCCTGTCATATTTACGACTCAATTTTAAATTGCCAGTTTTTACAAAGGAGCCCTATTTGTGACCCCTGGCTGCAAGCCGAATGTCAGGTCGAGTGTCGAACTATGTTTCACTCTCGGTTCCCATAGCGCTGTCCTCAGTGGTTGCGGTACTGGTTTAGATAATAGTTGTTATAGGGCTACGGCTCGTTTTAGGTTAGGGGAAACAGATGGATAGATTTTCCATGTGCGGTTCGACTTAGGTAACTTAACTCTGAACTTTGTATACAATTATTATTCAATTGCGGAGCGGCAGCGCCGAGTTTCACACCTGTAGTTCAGATGTTAGCTATGACCAGAGGACGTTCACATACCTTTACCACGCAGTCGTGCTGAAGGAGACACGCCTTGAAGTCCTCCCTGATACCAGCGCAGGCTCTGTTATCTTCCTCTTTATCCTCGTAATATTTCGGCATTGTGCAGAATCCCCTTTGACACCAATATTCCCTTACTGATAAACTCACAAGTTTAAGAATTGGCTAGTTAACAGCAGTGACATCGATGTTATGAAAGCCACCATGTTTATAAAACGGCATGATGGGAAAACGGAAGTACCTGACGCAAAGAAGTGCATGCTGGGAAGGCTTGTAGTTTTTAAATGTACGTTTTGTTTAGAAGTTTGAAGGTAAGGTGGACAGATCATCATCCATTTGTGTAAAGTTAAAAAGCTATGTCAAATGAATTTTCTGATCATGCTTGCAATGTATTTACTTTGCTTTCACCATGTTACTTTTACAACTGAAATCAAACCTGGTGATGCAGATGGCATGAGTGATGCAAGTAGAACAAAATAAAAAATGGCCATGACTTTTAACAACTTTTATCATTTATTTCAAAGATGGCCATGAAAAATTATGTCCAAAACGTCAAAGGCAGGCATACACATGTACATGATGAAGGCACATGAACTGATGGGTGTATGGGGTTGTCGCGCAAGGGAAGAGATCCTTTCTTTTGTGTCTCCTGTACACTTTCCACAAATAGGCTACAGTAGGGGGTCACAGGGATCACGCGACCTCTCATGCTGTTTTCATGCATTCAGTTTCTGTTTGTGTATGTAGATGCAGGGCAAAGGGGAGAAGCCAATCCTGTTAGTGTCTTTCAAAACATGTTCTACCATTTAAGTGGCTTGCTCTCATCTTCTCCCAATAAAAAAAAAAAAAAAAGAATCTGATGAAGAGGCAGCAATCAAGCTACTTGAGGTTTCTTGAGTAGCCTACAGCTCTGGATGGTTTGATCAGGGGTTGGAGGAGCCTGCTCTGACCAAAAAAGAAAATACAAATAATAACCATGCACGTGAACAAGCATGATTAGCAAAAATTGTCCACCAAAAGGCACTTCACTACCCCCTTGAATAAACCACTACAATGTAAAACGAGTGAAGTTTTCACTTTAAAATAGCTTCCACTCAAAAACATTGGCCACACACACAAATACAAAACATGTCAAGTGAATTTCAATAAACTATTAAGTGAGGCAGAAGAGAGAGGGAGTGAGGGAAAGAAAGAGAAATAATGTTCATTGCTTTTTGTTTATATATTTACAAATCAGTGAAAGTACTACACAACCTCAGCCAAATCATACAACAAAGGCGCACCCTGCAATGATCAGTAGTCATAATATTCTGTCCAATTGGAAAAAAAACCCCACTTGATTAGACAAAATAAATCGTTATGTGGATTTGGAGGAGTCAGTGAAATGAGCATCTGCTATGGAAGAGTGGAGCATTTAAGTACAATGGTGAAGGGTGTGATGGTAACAAAAAATAGTGACAAAGCACTGCAAATCAGGCTGTTTCAGATGGTAATCTGGTACAAACCCTCCCTCTTTCTTACTACTTTCACTCAGCATAACACAGAGATATTGTTCATTACATCCAATCACTAATTGGACTGTGTGTTATTTTAAAAATATTAGTATGTTCAGCAATCAAAGTGTAAGCAAAAGTCAGAGGGAACAGATTGAAATAGTGTTGCTGAGACAATTTCAAGGGACCTGGATATAAGGCACAATTTTCCAATTTTGACCCCCCCCAACTACTTCAACAGAATATAGTCACACCTCTCCCACCATTCAGTTTTTAAGCCATGAAAATGAATTGTTTTAGTTGTAACGCTTCGCTTTAAGTGAAAAGAAACTGGTACAGACTGAACCGAGTTACTTGCACCAGCAGACAAAGCAACTTCGCAAGTATAGCTGTAATAATGAAAATAAAATGTACAATAGCAATTTAGAAAAACAAAACACAACAGTACACAGATAAAACAGACTCTGAACTAGCATACACATCTCTTAATAGAATAAAAATATATTTTACCTCTTGTACAAATTAAAGATTTATTTCAAATAAATTAAGTCACCTTCATAGATCGTCATAGCTGTAATAATATATCAATATAACAATATATTCCTTCGGGGAAATGACACCAAGGCAATGTCTGATTAGTTTACTATAAATGGACATTGAGGTCATACACAGCCTGTCAGACAGGAGGTGAGATAGATATGGTGTCATGGTACTTATATTCTTGATGGATTGGGGTTATTATCCATGGAATCTGGCCTACGGTCAACGTTGTTACTGACTGGCTTTTGGAACAGTAAGATCATCCTGAGTTTGTGTTTCAGGACTAGTGGAGTATTTGTGTGTGACTGACAATACTCTGGGAGTGAGGGAAACATTTTTGTTTGGGCTGGTGTTGATCTAGAACTCCGTCATCTCTGTCGAGAACAGAGAGCAACTGGCCATTAGCGATGACAACATTCTTGATCATCTCGGGCTTTGCTGAGGCGCTAGTGACAGTGCAATGCCCCAGTCTGCCCAAAGGTGGCAGCATTGAGTAACAGAAGGATTTGGCAGCATCTACACCAGTGGCCAGGGGACTGGTTCTCCCCAGATGTGACGATTTGTCCTCATTCGTCCAAGCGTTTTCTGATTGTGTTCAAAGCTGCTTAACAACACAGTCACTTTGATAGCCAGAGCTGGGAACAGATGTCTTCACACACTCCACTGTTGTTCTTCAGACAGTAGTATTCACATTCTCACAAATGAATTAAGAGCACAAGAGTGACGGAGAGATGCAGAAAGAAAGTGAGAAATCGATCGATGGGAAGCTAAATGAAATACATTAGGAAGAGCGGGGACAGAGAGGTGGTGTTCCTCAGACAAGCTCAGACGAGCAACTGTAGTGGGCTCTAATGACTTCACTGCTGGTTGCTAGGTGCCAGAGGCCCTGCATAAGCAGTCTAGGAGATTTTGGTCCCCCTGGGGCCATGATTCATGTGCTCGCTCCAGAAGAGTCAGCCAGCTATCCTCTTTATATGTATCTGCAGGAGGAGAGAAGAGCATCATGTGTGTTAGTGGATAAGAACAAGGAGGCAGCAGGCATCTGGAGCAGGTGGCATTTATCATGTGATTGGACAGGAGATTAGCAGGTGTGGTGTGTGATTGGCTTACTTCACTGAGGATCGCCCACACAGCCGAGTCTTTGAGAACTGAAAGCCGAAGTGCCAAGACAGGATTGAAGGAGGGATCTACAGCTCCTTCTGCCACACCCTTCTCAAACTGACCTGTGTGTTTAAGCACACACACACACACACACACACAAAAGCACATATGAAGTACTATAAATCATATTTGTAGGGAGAGTGCTCTGCTAATTCACCAGTGCTCAAGTGAGAAAAAACGAACAAATCTGAAACATAACTTGGCAACAATAACTGACTCACTGGAAGAATATAGACTTTATTCAACCATCACATTTCAGTGCATGGCCCTCATCAGGTTTTTTCCTTTTTGCTTTTTTACATAACAAAAAAGCTAAGAAACAAAAAGCTAATTAGATAAAAAAAAAAAAAAGTCGGCAAAAGCAAAAGAACAAAGAGGAGAAAATGGCTGTAGGAAGAGCAGAAAACTTCAGATGAAAATTGGAAGGGATAAAAGAGAAAAAGGCTGTGACTGAGAACATTTCACACCCTTTTTTTTATACTGTCTATCACTGCAGGCAGCATCGGTGTGAGTGTGTAATCTGATCACGATGTTTCAGTGTGTTTGTATGCACTCACACACATATAGCACTAAGAGGCCGTCAAATCCACTTACCGATCCTATAAAAGCGGTCTTCAGTTCGCTTGTACTTCTCTTTGGTCTGCAGTCCAGGTTCCTAACACATGAACACAGTCAAAGACGAAAATGTTACAGATTTCTCATTTGAGCAGCACTTTAACAGATGGTAGCATCTGTGCCTATGCTGCAAGTGTGAATCACAATGTCAGAATGTATCGCCTCTGGCAGAGCAAACGATTCTGTCACGCTCACATTCCTGTCAATAATCAATATGCTGCATCCCTAAGAGCAACCACTCAATGTAATCTAATCAAAACCGTTTGCACATCACACCACAGATGTGTGATAGACTCTGTGTGTGTGTGTGTGTGTGTGTGTGTGTGTGTGTGTGGTTTCTCTACCGAGACAGGCAGTATTTCCACTGTGGTGTTCTCGATCTTGTCCCCCGGGTGCTCCTGGTTACCACTGCGAAACAGGAACCTGCCAATCGAATCAAGCATTCATTTTAATATTTACATCCATGGTTAAGCATTCTTGCACTTTTCCCCCAAGGCGGCTGCCACACAGATACACACACAGTCCACCAAGTCATTTGTAGATATTAGGTTAATTAGGTAAGTTATGTCCATGAAATGAAAAAAATAGGTATGCAAAAGTAACTACATCCCTTGTGTCATCAGGTCTTAACTGTCAGTGGGATAGAGTTGATCAAAATTTCAACGCTTATGCTTCTTAGATCTCATATTCAGGTCAGAGCTACAGGTTTTGAACATTAAATATTCCAGTATTTCTGTCTTTCTAGCCAGAAAACTAACAGATTTCAAAGCAACTGGAGGATGATTTGAATTCAAGCATGGGCACAGAGTAGAATATGAGCTTCACTTGTGGCATTTGGCGCTCAAGGTTGGCACGATTCAAAGAAGAAATAAATGATCATGCTTCCCGTTCATTTATCTTAAACAAGGCTTTCACTTATGTTAGTGGGTGCACTGTATTTACTTGTATTAACAGCCAGAGAGTAGGAGACAGAGGAAGAATGCCAGCCAGAGACGGCAGCAGTGACAGATTATAAAGAATGCTGTATCTCTCGACCAACTGCTGATGAGATGTTGTCTAATCAGCATGGCAAAGGAGCCCAAGCCAGAGTAATTGGTGTCATTGAAAAGCAGACAAAACACTTCAGAATCAGACAGTGGAACGCTAGATGGCCCTTTTACCACTCACTGCCACTTACTTGCTGAGTGACTGACAGTCTCGCACACTCTCATTGTCCTAACATTATCTTTACAAGAGCAGTGGATGCATTCATCACGATAAAATGAGTCTCCGCATGACCAAATATTAGCATCCTTTTCAGGTCTGCACCGATTCAAGCCGTCAGTCTCGCTATCAGCTCTCTTTATATTCACGGTCTTGCTCCCTCTCTACCTCGGCTCCGCAGAGAGTAGGAGGCTGGCCTGAGAATGCTTATTTTAGAGCACTCTCATTAGCTCACCCTGATCCCCGGAGACACACACACACACACACACACACACACACACACACACACACACTGAAGCTCAACATGAATGGCAGCAGGCTGAAACAAGTGAAAGATTTTTGCGTATGCCTGTATGTGCAAATGTTATGGTCACGAAGACAACGTATATGGGCTGTGATTTACATGCTCACCATATAATTTGAATGCAAGCAATAAGAAGCTGTGCACACAAACACATCACAAACAGTCAAAGCCTTTCATACGTACCTCTCTATGCTAACAGGTCTGTCAAATTTGAAGAGGATGTAGTCTCCTGCAGTGGGAGTGATGGCCCAGAAGAAGTCCTCTCCTAGGTATGTCTTCTCTAGTGTGTGACCCTGATACACCTGTGTGACACAATACACATTTTTTTACCACCAGATTTTGAAGTTAGGGGATGTTGCATTAAAGTAATTATTGTTTTTATAGTTAGAATATAGATAACTGCAGAGTAAAGATCCCGAGATAATATATTGTATGGGAACCCTGGCATGATACCTTCACTGAAGTGGAAACCTCAGCTGGGGGGTTGACATGCATCTTGTGGAGCAGTGGCTTCAGGAAGTCCTTGTCCTACAGATACAGACACGGTGGGGAAGCCAATATTTCTACACAGGAAGTAGCCTCTACTGTTATATTAAATAAATGACTGCGAGGGCATGAGACTCACTGTGAGTTTTTGGATCTTTCCAGCGAGAGAAGAATGGAGTCCCACATGTTGAAACAGGGAGGGTCTGAACCGCACACGTAGGCTGGACTTCTGCCGCTCGCAGTGTTTCTTTAAAAATAGAGAAGGAAAGAATGATTACACCCACTCCCCTTACAATGACACTCAAATCTAAACATCTATATATCTATATCATATACATCTATATCTACACAGTGCATACCGCATCTTTCTCAGGATTACAGACTTTGACCCAGAGAATGTGGTCCAGCAGCCAGTCGATGGGCTTCTCCTTGTAGAACATGAAGATGAACTCAACAATGAGGTTTAGGTCTGGAGCCTGGAACATTTTTCCTGTAGGGAAAGAGAGAATGAGGGGAGGGGGAGGGGGGTGGTTATAGATGTTCATTGATCCTGCACAGAAGCATTCAGCATCATTAACCACCAATTATTTGCAATGAGATGATTAAACCATTAATCTGAACAAAAGCAAAGCAAGAAAACAGTTTCACTTGGACTAAAGATATACCCATTCCTCATTTACATATTGTAGTACATATTGCTTTTCCCTGCCAAATCATATTACTTTACAATGACCCAATTACTACAGCGATCAATATCATTTCCATTTTTTCTCAACTGGCTGCTCCGGATCCGTCCAATGTGCATTTGCCTGTTTATCATAAACCCTACAAGTCTTACAGTATGTGAATGTCTTGCCAATTGGATTTGAAAATACTGAGTTAAGAGAATGAGTTAATAACCACTTTAGAGAGGCCATTAAGGCAGGAATGCCATTGTTTGGGCTTTGCTATCAGCTGACTATGCAGATCTTGCTTCATTTGACAGACCCCTGGTGGATGCCGAGTATTGATCACATGCTTAATGGATCGTACCAATGAAGCCCAGCTGAGAGAACTCCAGGATCATCCAGTCCTCTGACGAGAGCTGCAGGGCAAAGTTCTTCATTGTGGCAAAGTAGTTGGGTTTGGCCACAATGTCATCCTCCAGCTGAAGGAGCAGAGGCACAGAAAGAACAAAATGTAAGACAGAAGAAACCAAACTAAGAGTTGGGGTTTATTGTTGATGGAGAGGGTGAGAAGCAGGAGGGAGACTCCTCTATGTTCACAGAAGGACAACACTCTGAACTGAGCTAAGAGACACGTCTGAGCTGCTACACTAAACTAGAGTAGCAGTAGATGTCGGACAGACAATACCTCATCGCTCCAGATGAGAGCAGAGAATGGAAATGGCACACCACATGCATAAGACAGAAAGATGGGAGATTAACAACACAGTGAAACTAAACCGTGAATGGCTGGTGTTAGCACTTAAAATCTGCTGAAAGTAAACATTTATATAAACATTCCCAAATTGGACATCCTAGTTTAGCCAAGAAGACAGATAAGAGCTGTAGAAGTCAAAGAGGATTAGGCTAAGAATAAGTGAAACTGGCTCTGAAAAAAACAACACTGGCTCTGATGAACGACTGCAACAACACACGTTTACTCGCCATGTTTTAATTTGGCATGACATGCTCCAAACCAAAAGCAAACCAGTGTTAGCCTAGTAACAGGCGTTCACTCCGATACATCTGAGTAACTGTCTTCTTCAAATGCACTCCAACAAGCTGCTATGGGAACATTTATTTATTTATTTATTCTTTCAAAGACATACCTGGACATAATAAACTCCTTTGCTCACAGCATACATCATGAGGAAGGAATAGTCCAGATTCTGCTTGGTTCGCCATCTAAACAAAGCAGAAATCATCAACACACATAATAAAACTACACACACGAAAAGTGAATCCATCTTACTGTATTTTAAGGTGTCCTCAGGGATATTTTACCTGTGGATGGCATGTCAGACACACTGCTGCACATGCAAAAAGCTAAATTGTGCACATCTTCCAGGTATACTGAACTTTACAACAGCAGCCTCCTTTTGAATAATTTATAAACCAGTGCTGTCACGCTAATTGTTTGACCTGAATGATCTGCCCTTGTTGCAGTCTGACTCATGGCTGTTCACCGAGGGCTGCAGGTGTTCCATGGGGCAGGTGTGGGAGGTGGCACACACACACACACACACACACACAAACCTTTACCACTCAGGTGAACACACACACACACACACACACACACACACACACAATTGTGAGGGCATGGATGCACGTGCGCTTAAACTCAGCCAGGTGGTTGAGTGTTGCTGCAGCTTCAGCAGTGGGGGAATGTAATATACTATTCACTTGGATGCATGCACGCACGCACGCACACACGCACGCACACACAAGTGTCTAAAATATAACACTTTTACACCATGGCCCATGTTGAACAAGATACTAACCGTTCAGATTGCCAATCAGAAGTATATGTGCTCACAAACACCCACGTACAAACTGGGCCTAAAGGCTATTATCCGAGTACATACAGTAAGTAGTTGGCACGAACTGCACCATAAACAGATTTCTAATGAAGCCAGTTGTTAGCTGACTATAAAGAGAAGATAAGTACAGAGGATAACAAGAGGGAGCACTACAGAGAGAAAGAGATAGAGGATGCTGCTGCTGATGACCTTGATCTGACTTTGAGAAATGCCTGTGGAATACCAAGTACCTAGGCAGCCTACCTAAAAGCTCTCGCTCGCTCGCTCCCTCCCACCTTCCCCCTGACTCATCCTTCTACTTTTTCTGCAATCCTCATCACAGCTCCCCTGCATTTCATTTCTCTCAGGGCTGGTTTCTCTGTGATTTACATAATGATTTCTATCACATATTTCCTAATTAAATGTCAGAGCACTGAACACACAGATAACACGGATGCCATTGCCTATGTGAATTGCTTACCTGACTCTCTCTCTGGAATCTCCAAAAGTCTCTTTGAGGTTGGTGAGCTCGGGGTAATAGGTGGCGGGTGGGGAGATCACCTCCAGCAAACCTGAACTCAGCTCTATAGAAAACCTGAAGAAAGGAGGTCATTATTGGTGATGTCGACAACGGGACACAGACACACTTACTTTTCTCTGGGTAACAGTGTCTTTTCACTCCTTCCACTTTTTGTGCGTCTGTCAGAAGGCAGAGAAGTGTACTCACTCTTTCTCCAGGCCAGCAACCACGCTGTGAACGTAGTCCACGTCAGTCTGCAGAGATCAAGCAAGCTAGACACATTAGACACACAGACCTTTTCGCATCATTTTGGAATTATTGTGCAGAAGCTTCATGCTATGACTCATACTGTATGAACATGAGATCTCACCTCCCCAACGAAGACAATAATGACACAGTCAAGTTTCTCCTCTGGTGACAGCTTGTCTATTAGTGAACGCAGTGTCTCTGACAGATAAGACTTCACCTTCCGCTTCACTGTGGGGATCCCCATCACCATGGTAACTGAGAAGAAGAAGGTGAGTGAGGTGAAAATAGGAAGTCTCTAAGGCTGCAGGGGTGGCTATTTAATCAAGTCAATCCAAAACCAAAAATCTTTGCTGTTCGACAACGACAGATTACATCGGCTTAAATTCACAAGAACAGATATTCATGCCCAGACTGACAGATGGCAGTGGGAAGGATGACTGATGGAGGTAGTTTGTAATGCATCTGCACTACCATGCTGCATGTTGTTAAAGAAACGCGTCTATAAAACAATCTTACACAATGTGGGTAAAGTAATTTATTCCAAAAACATACAATATTTCAATTTACAACTTAATTAGAGAGTCACTGAATCAACATGACAAGCTGACAAGCTGACTTTAGGCCGAGGTAACAAATATTTATGATAGCTGGCATTTATGCAACATCATTCTTTATCCAGAGAGCTGCGAAGCGTAGCTAAATTAATTTATGAGCTAAACAAACAAAGCCAGGCAGGTCAAGGCTAAGAGCAGTGAGAGAAAAAAAATAGAGAGCATAACTGACGGAGAGTTTCAGAGACGGTCTGAAATCTTATTACTGATTTATCAATTAATTTATTAAAAATGAATCTATAAAAATATTTAAAAATGACCCGACCCCAAACCAATATTTTCAAGCTGCTTATTATGTCTGACTAATGGTCCAAAGTCCCAAAGGTATGACACCAATATAAAAACAGAGAAAAACAGCAAATCCTACATTTTGAGAAGCTGGAAACAGCCAATGTTTTTTACTTGATACACGACCAAACGATTAATCAATCAATCTTAATTGTCATCAATTAATGCAGTCAACTAAGCTATTAATCATGTCAGCTGATCGCAAATATGAAGCTAATAATCATCTCTGAGCTAAGAAAGGTCATCAGTAGGAGCAGCTATTATATTCAGCTGAGGATAGGCTGACTAAGTGAGACAACAGTAAGACATGGGAAGAGAGGAAAAGAGTGGCTATTGTTATCTCCTTATTGCTCCTATTGTGTGAGGCTTGGAGTGGTTGCAGCTAAACAGACGGCCTCTTCTTTAGTATGGAGAGATTCCCTGAACAGTACACCAGACTGAAGAAAAAAAACAGACTGTTAAGGACATAAAACCAGTTCATTTTACTTACTAGGAAGGGAAACAGAGAGCGGAGAGCGTACAGCAAGCCCACACTGGTGACAGCAAATATGAGGATGAACAAGTTATCAGGCCGGTTATCTGACACAGAATCAGTGTTTTCCTCATGCTAACGGAAATAAGTAAGTAAGTAATTAGCTTGTGTGCTTGTGTTTTTCTTGTCTTTCTCTTTCTCTATACATGGTGGGCTTTCTCTTTACTGAATTCAAATCTCAAGGTCACAATCTACAGAAGGCAGTTTTGCATAAAATGTACAATACTTTCCCAGAAAAAAGGAAAATGAGGTAAAGTGTTGTCTTAATGCCAGTAATGGTTGTGAAGTACATGGACCAGAGCTAATGCGTGTCTGCATGTGTGTGTGTGCGCATGTTCAGTTTAAAAAGGGAAGCATGCTAACTGAGTTGATGTTGGGGCACAAGGGGCCACAACAAAGGCACAAAACAAACTTGAGGTGCAGAATGAGTGAGGAGCACAGTGGACTTGAGAAAGGGTGCAATCCCCAAGAGTGATCTGTGCAGCGTGGAGAATCTGTCCCAGTTTTGCTTTGTGTTTCTCACGCTGAGCTCCGTGTCGTATAACGACACCCACCACCACCAAGAAAGTAGGTCGAGGATGAAAGGAGAATGTGGGAGGAAGGAAAAGAGACAGAGAGTGACAGAATAAGGGAGGGTGGCAGACAGTGAATGAGTGATAATGCATTATGACTCCAAGACTGCCCCTCCCTGTGTCCCTTGATCAGCCTGCGCGCTTCACTCTGCCATCCTTTCATCTCCTTCAGGAAAAGCAAAACAATCTACATTTCTGTCCATATGTTTTAGGTTCAAGTTAATTATGTAATTTTTCAAATGTTACTAATAATGATTAGACACAAATAACTATTTACAATACATGCTAATAAAAAGGACCATCAAAATGTATATATTTGTTATATTTAGAGAGAACATATGTTATTTATTGTATTAGTTTTGGAGTTTAGAAAATCATTAATTTAATACAGAAGATATAGATTAAGTATAATGGAAACTATAATGAAATAAAATATAAATATAATTAAAGAGAACATAAATAAATGTGGTCATAGTGGCAGGTGTATATGGCTGTCCATCTGCTCTGTTCTCAACAACAGGGTGGGGAGTTTTCTTTTTGTTTGAAGCTTGGTTTTTATGCATATTTTATATCCTTGTTTGTTTGTATCTATACAGTAACATATGTTTGCTTTTGATATTACATTAACAAAGAAGCCTTTTTTTATCATTAATAAAAAGTTTGTTTGACGAAATGTAAGAAAATCACAACTGTCATGCTTTGGGGTAACTCAGGCATCAATGGGTCTCATGGTTATTATCATTTTTACAACTGCTTCTGTTTTAAAAGTAAATACCAACAATGTTTTCCTCAGGAAGAGAAGTGTTGCTGCTAGGGATGAGGGGCATCCTGAGTAATCTATTAAAATATAGCAATATATTATATAGAACAAAAAAAACCTGAACCTTCTTTAAAACCTTCAAGCTCTTACAAAGCCTGACAGACTCTGTCTGTGTGTGTGTGTGTGTGTGTGTGTGTGTGTGTGTGTGTGTGTGTGTGTGTGTGTGTGTGTGTGTGTGTGTGTGTGCGCGCGCAAGTGAGTGACACCCCTTTTAAACCAAGCTTGCCAGTGGAAAACCTACAATTCACAACCTGAGTAGACCGCCTATTAAAAATCCTCCACATCTCTCACACTCTGAATTTATAGTATCTTGTTACTTAAGTGGTTCATTTAATAAATTCAATCTATAACACAAGGGGTCTGGTAAAAAAAAAAAGTCTTAGCATCAATAACCAGTCAGAGCCATCATAAATCCTACTCCCCATTATATGGGTTGCATTATCCAACCAGCAATATATAGAGGGGACCTTTGCAGAAACAGTAATCATACTCCTTGTTGTATTGGTTCTGTTCATGTGCTATTTAATACACCAATTAAATGAAGAAATACACAATATTCCATTAAAAAAACATGATCAACAGTGCAAGCTCCACAGCCTGAAGGTGTAGGGTGAATATAGACTGAGGTCACACATGTACAGTATGTGACACACTGTCTGACAAGCATCCCAAAACACCCACGTCTTAGGCATGGGTAAACAACACACCTGATAATTATATTCCAATGTATATTCCAGCAACATGTGGGCATCAGGTCTGATCATTCCTCTACGTGCAGACATTTGCAGGTGAAACGCAGCACGCAGAGCAAAGCTCAGGTGGTTTTACATCCATTACAGCTGGAAAATAGAACCATGTCAATTTGTTTTTCCTTCAGTGTTGTGTTACGGAATGCAGCTTGCCAATCAGGACCCATAAGGAAACAAAACAGAATGTCGTTCTTGAAGTTTGGCAAAAGATAATGTCTGTACATAGGGTGAGGCTTGATATACAAGGTTGTAGCACAGGTCAGACAGGTCCTTGGTGTACAGTATAAAGGGAATTTGAGTGAGTGTAGTGTGTGTGAGTGTGTTAAAAACCTACAGAGTTGCCTCTGAAGGTAATTAGTTTCAGATTCGATCTTGTTGATTAGATTGTGTTGGTTAATGAACTGAGATCAGAACTTCTGCCATTCAGAGTAATCAGCACGTTCAAGGTTTCTGTGCCGTGTTGAACCCTCTGCTGATAGTGTACACACAATGATATCAGAAGCAAGACACATAATACAGGATCACCAGCAAAGAAAGAAGCAACAGAAAATGCAAATATGAAGTTTATATTACTGTCTGTTACTGTATAATTGATCATTTTGCTGTTCATGCCTCTTTCACAGGAGCAAAAACCAGTGTTGCATTAAAATGAATACAATTGGCAGCGCAATTAACGCTACTGGTTAGTTGGGCCGCCTGCACGGAGAGCGGTGGGATCTAGGGGAGACCGCGTGAACCTTCACACGTGTTAGGCCCTGGCAGTGAGGTCCTTTGCAATAAGAAGAAGAGAGGCAGCTGGCTGACTCTCCTCAGGCCAACAAGAGAGTCAGCAGAGACAAAGACTGCAGTAAAAGGAATTCAAAATTGGGGAGAAAAAGGGGGGAAAAAAGAGATCTTCAGCTGTAGCTTGTGACATGTTTAATAGCTGGTCAGTGCTTGGCAATATAAGTTATATTGTAGTTATAGTTATATAATAATAAGTACTGACTGTGTATAAAAGGGCAAAAGTTGGCAAGCGTGCCATATGTACTGTATGTCTGGAACAAGCAAGGCTGTATTTACAATAATGCTCTTTTGTTGGTTTCTGTCTGAAAGAGGCTTCAGTGAGGCCCTACTCCAACCATTTCAGTCTCTGAGGTTCTCTGAACTGTTTCTTCCCATAATCCTTGTTCAACTTAAAGTGGGATGATGTCCTAATTTGCACAGCTATTAATATCTCAATGTGAGATATGCTTAGACCAGCAGAGAAACAAGGGGTGAAGTAAAAAATGAAAGACACAGAAGTAGACTAAGAAAAACAAGGAGCAATAGGATAGAAAAAAGGGGAGGTTAAAGGCACTATTGGGGCGTGGAGGGGCAAAACGTCTGTGACCCACCACCACAGAGACCACTTCCCAGTAGCAGTACTTCCAGCTTGGTTGTACATTCCACTGAAGACAACTGATAGTGTTTTAGGGTGGGAAGCTGGTGAGAACAAGGCAGTAGACAGAGACAAACTCTGCATTATCAGTGGCTAGACGTTCTCGCTAGGATTTCTAAGAAAAAGCCAAAGAAAAGAACATTTCAAACTTGTCTGCAAATAACAGATACCTGCCCACCTGTTATAAAACCAGACAGATTGGCAATGACTCAGAGATGGCAATGATAGGCCTTGCATTTTTTCTTCTTTCCTGTGGGAATACCTTGAACTCATTGATCAAACAAGCTATGGGGGCCAGGGACAAGAAACTCCTATTTGTTCCTGACTTGTCCCTCTTTCCTTTCCTCTGTTCTTTCCCTCAGTCATTGTCATTAGGAATGTAGAAACACCATTTGAGCTGTCCAGCCCTTAAACTAAACTCGCGCCCCAAATTCACTCCACCTATCACACTCGCAATCCTAGATAAGTAATCCTCTTAGAGAGAACTTGATATAGAGATAACATGCTGTATTGCTGCTGCCTATGGGGTGAAAGGAAGAAAAATTCAAAAATAAAAATGGGGTTGCTGAAAATAGAAGTTAATAGAAAAGAGTGAAACAGGAGAGGTATAATCCACATGAAAGGACATGTTGCACTTTTGTGACCTTTGTAAAAATTTGATTGTCTAGTATACGTAACAGTATACCTCTCAGTTTCAATAAAAGGAAGAAAGAACAACAGAAAAAGCATTTACACACACACACACACACACACACACACACAAGTGCAAGTACATGTCAGAAAAACAAAGTAGGATAGAGAAGGAAATCCCTGGTCCATCACGCTAAGAGGTAAGATACATAACTTGTAAAGTAAACAGGGAATTATACTGTACATACACTGCAACATACACTACAGTTGCAAGGCTTAGTCCAGAGGGGATACTTGTTGTGAACTAGGCACCAACTGAAAACTTGTTGAAACTTGATTTTCTCCCTGGTGTAATGAGGATCTCTGGAGGTTTCACTGTGTTTTTGTAGGACGAGCATGCACATTCTGGAGAAAAAGCCTCATTAATCAGGGAAGTTACTGTTGTACTGAATTTGCAGTGTGCGCATACGCTTCTCACCTCCTGTGCGGCCGAGGCCAACTTGCACGGCAGGTTGCAGGCTGCCCTCATTGTTGAGAAGGTGAGGCAGGTGGTGGTAGATGTTTGGCACCTGGAGAGGTTTCCTATTTGTGAGCTCCTTCAGTAGTTTCTGTGTCTCATCTGAAAGCAGGCACAGGCAAACAAGATCAGTGGAGTCCTCTTCTCAGTTTCATGAAATGATGACAGAGGTGAAATTATGCTGACTTTCAAAGCACCACCTGTTAACACTAAAGTGCTCTGGTAGAACAGTGATGTTGTAACTACAGAATCATTAAATAAAATATTTAACTATACAGTGACTTCTTTCCAAGTATATGAATACTCACTGGCTGCAGGACACTGTCTATGCTTGTGACTACCATACTGCATGGTGTACAAGTTCATACTGGATTCCCCTTATGCAGAGCTCCTAATGTTTTGTACTAGTCTGCTGCAGCCAATAATAACACGAAATCATACAATCAAATTGAGTTTCATTTTTCATTTGTGTGTGCATGATGTATGACAAAATTAAAATCTAAAAAATCTATGTTTTTGTCATGTATGAGCCGATTTTTGCTTCTTATTTTGAAGCACACTGAGTCGTATGAAATGTGCTATATAAATAAACTTGACTTGACTAAAAATGTTTGAAAAGGCATAATAACATAATAGAGTGCTGCAAGGAAGACGTATTTTTGTAGGCCAACCCGGAAGTTAGCATCGCCCTGGTTCCCTGGACAAAAAGGCCAATGGGATTTTTCCATTGGATTTTGGATTATTGCAGAAAATAAGATCTGTGGCAAACAAAAGTTTATGATACTTACACGTTTTGTTCAGCAAGATAATCTTCACAAATGAACACAACATTTATGATTTTTGAAGCGTAAATGCAAGAACTAAAAAGCTAACGTTAGGCTATAAACGAACTACACCACTGTCGCATGACTTCCACGTCACCACCACTAAGCTTCCAACTTGTAATTTGGTTTTTGAGATTTTAACTCTTCTCCAAAAGCCTTTGAGAAAGTTTGTATTAGAATAGTTTGCACGAGTATAAACACAACAAGGATGTAAAGTAAGACGAGTGAGTAGATGAGTTTCTGGGCTTGATGACATTTTAATCTCGCCGACAACCTCTGTAGTCTCATTTAGCCCCTTTTAGCAACCGCCTTTTTAAAGACACGTAAAAGCTTCAAAATTCATGAGTGGGGTATTTACTGACATATTTTATGTCGCAGAACAAAATGTAAAAATCTCTTAAGCTTGAGTTAACCACAGACCTTTTTTCAGGCATCTAACCAAAACCCCATTCTGAAACCCCATTGACTTTGAGACGAGGGAACTGGAAGTGCAAACATTTCCAGGTTTTAGGACTCATTCCTGCAGCACTCTACTGAAATTCAAATAAAACAAAATGGACAGATAATGTTCAGTTTCAAAAGCACAACATTGCCATTATGATAATGAAACTGAATATGAAATGGACTGGAATGAGTCTTCGTATGTGTTTTTATGTGTCAGCTACCTGAGAAGTTTGTGAGGGCATCTTTGCTGCTGTTAGTCTCGGCGATGGCGCGTCTGAACTGCTCGAGAATGTTGTTGAGCTCAGACGAGCGCTGCAGCGTCCTGTGCTCTGCCACACGAAGGCGCTCTTTCAAGGCATGGAACTCCCGCTGGTACGCTATCAGCTTCTCTATAAGAAGAAAAAATAAATAAAAGCAAAGGAGGGCACATTAGCAGGTGACAACATGCACTATATAAAGTTCCAGTAACTGAAAATAAAACAAAACAATGGACACAAAGACCACTTTTAGCTCCAGGACAGAGCAGAGTTCAGCCAAGAAGTAAAACCATCTTCACAGACTTTGGTAACCACTAGGCAGATTCCACAATGATAATGGAGTAAGTCTATCAGTGTGGTTGGGATTTGGGAAATGTGGTTGTAACATAATGTATCAGATATGACGTTTATATTTCACTGCCTCATCTAAGAAATCGATTGCAGCTTTATATTTCACTATGGTGCCATTTTCATAGGCTAAACCAGAATCTCTCCAGTTAAACTATCTAAGGGTGGTGAAGACTTTGAATTGCATCAAAAAATGTAGCAGCAACACCATACAGTAGAATGGCGACAAAGCCATTACTAGAAATCACTCAGAGAGCGCTCACTTCTGCCGGGGCTGTGCAGAGCACTAAAGAGAAAATTTGCATCCGGATTTGGTTCTGCATCAAATTACTGGTAATGATAAACATTCATGCTTCACGTGTACCGTTTTCATTGAAGTAAGTATAGTAGTTCTTAAGCAGAAGATGTGTTCAAACATGCCCTATTTCATAATGGTAAGTTTTAAAAATACCAGGATTCTGATCCACGCCAAAAACTAATCACTTGTTACTTGGACCTCTGCCTAAATATCCCTAATTAGGGCTAACATTTTCTTAATTCTGCACTTTAACTGGGATCTGTAGAGTACTTCAAGACAAGCTGCTGAGGGAAGGGAGAGCGCTACTTTTGCAATTTCCTGAGCAGGATTTCTTCTTTTCAAATCTCTGAACTACGCCAGAACCATATGATGATATTGTTGACAATGATTCAGCACTCAGCAGCAGCAATTTATTGGCAATGCTAGTAGCTGCATGCATTTACTGGAAATTACTTTTGAGGTTTAGAGGACGTTGACTGCGAAAATGTGAGGAAACCTGTACATGGTGAGCTCTCATCAGGAAACAGAGGTTTAGTGGTCGGTGTAGGAGTAGGCAAAAAAATTCTGTTGGTGGGCTGAGATCATAGATGATTAAATAAACTGGAAACGCACAGTGAGTCAGTCTTCACGTTTATCTTACTTTACTTGTTTTTGTGTTGAATTCTCTTTGTGCTGGGTTTATTTTCTATTTTAGTATTTTTTGTTTTGTCTTTTACCTGACTGTTTTATTGCTTTGGTTTCGTACAAGTACTTTGAAACCTTTTTTGAAAAGTTCTGTATAAATAAAGATGATTAGAAATGGAGATAGCGCTTTAAAGCCCAGAAATGTGGCATTCATTGACACGTCTAAAAAGGAAGTATTAGCAGTACATACTTGATTTTGTTCCAAAATTCATGAGGTTACACACACAGAGAGACAGAGAGAGAGAGAGAGAGAGAGAGAGAGAGAGAGAGAGAGAGAGAGAGAGAGAGAGTGAGAGTGTGTGTGTGTGTGTGTGTGTGTGTGTGTGTGTGTGTGTGTGTGTGTGTGTGTGTGTGTGTGTTTTAGGTGGGGTTGTGGGTTTGGCCAGTCTCTGATCTTCCTCTGTGGGGAGATTTATTGTGCCCTTTCGGAGAGCCCTTCACTCCAACAAAACTCAGACTCCCTTTATCTTCCCCTCTCCATCACCCTCTCTCTCTGACTGAGCTATTGTCCGTCCACTCTGCCCTGGCTCCACTTCCTCATGTTGTTCCTCTTGAATGTTGATCTCTAAGACACACAGACAGATGCTGTCATTTGGCCCAAACCTCATGAAAAGGGCAGCTTCAAACTAAAACAGACTTTCATCTTCACATCAGTCCTTTGATTGCAGGCCTGTTGAAGTGAAACCACACCTGCAATCCCACTGTGCAAAGAAACAAAGACACATTGAGCACCACAGGAAAAGAAACAAGAAGTCTAGAATCTATTTCGCTATACGTTTCCCGTGCACAGACGTATTAGGTGGTGAAACTACAACAAAACATTTTCTTTTGAAGAAGTGCCTCTCCCATTATCTGAGCAGAGTGTCAATGCCCAAGTATGTTGAGCAGTGTTTACACACGTCTCTTGACATTTCAGTTAAATGTCACTCTTGATATACTTTGATTACTGCAAAACAAAGTTTGACCTTGACTTCACATAAAAACGTTGCTCGATCTACAAAAAAACAACAGAGAACTTATTTCTTTCTACAAATCAAGTGGTTTCAACATAAAATTCAAGTAATAGCATGAATGGTGAATCTACTCTACTGCTATACAGCCACTGGATGACTGAATGGGTAAACAAAATGCATTAAACAATTAGACCTACCTGAGGTCTGGAGTACATCTATACAATCTCATTATTCTTCACTGCTCTCTAAAACCATGAGTAGTGGGGGAAGGGCTAAGTGGTTATGCTCTGCCTCCGAGCTCAACAACGTCTCCTCTCCTTCCTTCCGTTTGCATCCAACCTGTTTTCTTTACATGGTCTCATCCCTTCCTGCTAACTTCATATCGTTTTTCACATTTCAATGTTTTTTAGTATCCTATATTTGCATCTGCACTTCCATCCTGGCATACACTTTGGTCTTTTCCCTCCTCTTTTCTATATACCCATTGCCCCTCCTCTCCTGTGATTTTGTGCCTTGATGTGTCATCGTTGATTCATTTGCTCAGTTTATTTGATTTATTAATGAGGTACGTGGGAGGAATGGGGAGTCGGATATATGATGGACGCTCAACAACAACTAGCCTTTAAAATGAACAGACTCAAGGCCTCACACTCACTCACAGACAAGCAATCACAAACACTCCTGGCCAAAAAGCAGATATGCTATTCATTATAAAATCTTTCATTCAGCAAATTTGAAGTCATTGTGTTCATTCTCATCTACCAGAAGTTCAGTTTTGGGTATGGATGCTCCAATCGATTAAATGAGCTGATTAGTGGTCCTTCAATTTGTCATTCAGGGGGGAAAATGGAGGCAAATGAATAAACATCAACATGGGCATCTATGACATTTTTTTTTTCCATTCCTATTTAGCAGTTATCCACACATGTACTGCAACTTGACAGCAAAACTGACACTGCTTCAAATTTGTGCGACCAAAATTTGCGCCGAGTTCAGTAACTAAAAAAAGTGAACTGGCTCCAGCCATGAAGTTGAACACAGATGAGATGGGGGGAGCTTGCATGTAATGATTGTATCTGCTTTGATGTTTCAACTTAGAACAGATGTGCCTGCAGACTTCTTTAAGACATTGCAAGAAGCTTGTGTTTGGTGATGTCTTAATGTAAGCTTCCCATCGCTTCTTTTTTCCCCGGAGAGAGGAACATATGTGGTAAGAACAACAAATGTAAAAGTGTTCATGAACTGACTATAGGTTGTATATGTATCATAAGTGTATGGGATCCAAAATCAGAAGAGTTACATTTAACATGTAGTTCATTACGTCTCATTTGAAAACTCAAAGCTCTCCTTCGTAAACAATGTTTAAAGGCACTTATTGAGTCATGGTCACAACATGATTGTTGTACTTGTGACACTGTACTTACTCACTTTGACCTCAGTAATAGCTTAAGTATCTGAAGACGGGATGTCAGAGAGAGAGAGCTGACAGACAGATGTTCAAACTACTGAACTTCACAGTTTAAGGGAGGACGAGGGAGGATGATCTCAGTGCTGAGAAATACTTTACAGAAATCCAACCCTGAACTCACCAGAGTGTCAAGAGTTTTATCAGTCAATCCGTTAGCTCATCAAAAGCCCTCACAGTGATCTTGTCCTTGACCTCACCTCACTCTCCCTTGCTGATGCATGCTGCTGACTGCGGGTCCATGAGTGCTGATGAGGGACTTGTGCAGTTTATGTTTGCATGAGTGAGAGAGTTGCAGTACATAATATGCAGATGTCCTTTTTAAAGCAAAGTTTCACTTTTCCAGCACATTTTCACTTTGAAATACACAACCGCCCGATAGAACAATCAATCACAAATAATGTTTAAACAAATAACCAGGAAATCCATACATGTAGTGTAAACTGGCCAACGAGCAGCGCTGAAAAAACTGTTCCTTTACAGTCTGTCAACTACATTTGTTGACTGTATTCAAAACATTCAGTTTCTAGATGGAAAAAGAAATAAAACCTCACCTATGTTTAGAAGGTGTTTGTTCTTACAACAAAAACTGGAAAATTACTGTTAAATACCTCTTTTGAGAAAAGGTAGTGAGTAATTCTCCTTGAAATACAAGCTCAGCTAAATTTTACTAGAAGTACAGATGATTCAACACTAGCTGTTCAGAGGAAATTGTGTTTACAACCGTCAGTTAACCCAAATGACACACAAAAAACCTACAAATAATTCCACTGTACACTGTAGTGGTATCAATCTTCTCATCTAACTCTCTGCAAGAAAGTGAATAAGCATATCCCCCAAAATACTTAACTTTTCCTTTAAACTATAGAGTTTGCCTGCCAAGTGTCAAGACCTCAGTACCATAAAACCTGGCAAGAACAGGATAAAAGAATCAAAGCAAAGCAAAAAACTGCATTAGAGTTAGTAAGGCATGTCATGTGAGCTTCCAGCCCAAACTGTTATCACCATATACCACAGGCCTTGCATGTGTAAGGCTGGTGAAAGTACCACTTTGTATACACTGATCAGCCATAACATTATGACCACTGACAGGTGAAGAACATTGATTATCTCATTACAATGGCACCTGTCAGTGGGTGGGATATATTAGGCAGCAAGTGAACATTTTGTCCTCGAAGATGATGTGTTGGAAGCAGGAAAAATGGGCAAGCGTAAGGATGTGAGTGACTTTGACAAGGGCCAAATTGTGATGGCTAGACGACTGGGTCAGAGCATCTCCAAAACTGCAGCTCTTGTGGGGTGTTCCCGGTCTGCAGTAGTCAGTACCTACCAAAAGTGGTCCAAGGAAGGAAAACCAGTGAACTGGCAACAGGGTCATGGGCGGCCAAGGCTCATTGATGCGCGTGGGGAACGAAGGCTGGCCCGTGTGGTCCAATCCAACAGAAGAGCTATTGTAGCTCAAATTGCTGAAAAAGTTAATGCTGGTTCTGATAGAAAGGTGTCAGAACACACAGTGCATCGCAGTTTGTTGCGTATGGGGCTGCGTAGCCGCAGACCGGTCAGGGTGCCCATGCTGACCCCTGTCCACCGCCGAAAGCACCTACAATGGGCACGTGAGCATCAGAACTGGACCACGGAGCAATGGAAGAAGGTGGCCTGGTCTGATGAATCGCGTTTTCTTTTACATCATGTGGATGGCCAGGTGCGTGTGCGTAGCTTACCTGGGGAAGACATGGCACCAGGATGTGTGATGCTTTGGGCAATGTTCTGCTGGGAAACCTTGGGTCCTGCCATTCATGTGGATGTTACTTTGACACGTACCACCTACCTAAACATTGTTGTGGACCAAGTCCACCCCTTCTTGGAAACGGTATTCCCTAATGGCAGTGGCCTCTTTCAGCAGGATAATACGCCCTGCCACACTGCAAAAATGGTTCAGGAATGGTTTGGGGAACACGACAACGAGTTCAAGGTGTTGACTTGGCCTCCAAATTCCCCAGATCTCAATCCAATCAAGCATCTGTGGGATGTGCTGGACAAACAAGTCCGATCCATGGAGGCCCCACCTCGCAACTTACAACGTCTTGGTGCCAGATACCACAGCACACCTTCAGAGGTCTAGTGGACTCCATGCCTCGACGAGTCAGGGCTGTTTTGGCGGCAAAAGGGGGACCTACACAATATTAGGCAGGTGGTCATAATGTTATGGCTGATCGGTGTATAGCAACACGCACTTTCATTTTCTATTTATACGAAATCAGTTATTAGAAATTATCGTCCTGACTTCACATTAACTCAAACTCGTTGTCCTTCCTCCTTTCAATGCACCCTATTTAAACTATGAATCAGGCACTTTGCCAGACATCCCATTTATCAAATTTTTTTTTTTCTAATTTCAATCTTAGCAGACTGTCTCGATGAACTGACAGAAAGCCAATTACCCTCAAAAGCACTTCAGCTTTTATTCACATTATACTGTAAAATTAGCAACCTTAACAAATTTAACAGCCCTTGAACTTGTTTGGGTTGCTAAAAAAGATGCCACATCATTGAGCCTTTTCTTATGAAATTGCAGCTACAGATTCCACCTGCCAGACATAGGAATAAGATGCATGCAGAACATGTCCACAATGCATTATGTATGTACAGTATGTAGACCCTCAAGTGGTGCACCTGCTAGCCACGTGGTTCTACACTGCAGCTGCTATGTGCAACACAAAGCATTTAACCAGGCCGTTATCTCTTAAGTAGGGCAGATGGTGCAAAATATGAACTTCAGGTTAACAGGCTAAAAATAGGAATGGTTATAACATGTTAGTTTTTCTCTCATTTAGGAAGCAGATCTAAAAGTCCAGATGCACACACAGAACACTAATCTAACATGACTTACGGAGTTAAAGAGACAAAAGTACAAGTCAGAAGATATTTCTTTTGGGCCATAGTCATCCTGTACTGTGACACTCATATCCATTGGACAGAAAAAATCTGATCAATGTGTTACTTTTAAGTGATACTAGGTAATACAACAACAGTCTAACTAGGTATAAATCATGTAACACTTATCTTCACACAGGAAAAAAAACAAGCACACCAACACACATAAATAATACTGCACACACACACGAGTAGTAGTATTGATTTTTCGTGGTATTTCCCTGAAGAGAAGTGCAAGTCGATCCATGAGTAGGCGGGTGATACTCCCTGAACGGCTCCATGTAGTTTGCAGAAAGAGAAAATGCACACCTTTATCCCATTCTGTCATTTTTGCAATACACCACAACCCTTTTGCTTCTTGACTTGGGGTCAAAAAGTTGTCAAAGAAAGCCAGACAAATATTTGCCCCCTTGGCAACTATCCAACCCAGATTCCTAATTTTGCTTCCTCACCATGGGCTCATTGTTTCTACTGACCTCCACCCACTTCTTCTTCCTCTACTGTACTGTAAGTCATGATGAGCTCCTGCAGCCTGCTGTGTCTCTTTGTGGCAGAGCATGCTGTCTGACGGCACTGAGCTGAGAGCGGGGCCCCGCTCTGCTTACTTCCACTCCTCTGGCTCCACTTGGCTCCTGTAAGGCTACGATCGGCCAGGGCTGTCACTCTTTTTTTTTTGGAAACCACTTTGAGGGATGTCACCAATCAATTGTTTAATGATATCCAGTGGGATCCAGAGTCCACTGCAAAAACTAATTTAAAAGCTGAAACGATTCGTTGATTTACAGATTAGCTGATTGACAGAAAATAATCAGCAACTATTTTGATAATCATCTAATAAATTCAGTATTTTTTAAGCAAAAATATCAAACATTTACTGTTTCTGCTTTCTCAAATGTGAGGATTTCATAATATTCCTTGTCACTATAATAGAAAACTGAATATCTTTGAGTTTTGCACTGTTGGCCAGAAAAACATGAGCAATCTGAAAATGTCACCTTGGGTTCTGGGAAGTTATAATGGGCATTTTACACTACATTCTGTCATTTTATAAGCAAAACAATTAATAAATAAATCAAGAAAAAAGGCAACACATGAATAAATAATGAAAATAGTTAGTATTTGAAGCCATAATTTACCACAAACTGATATTTAGTGACAATTTGGTTCTCGAAGTGGACAGTCTGGTTTCAGTAGATACATTTTTAAACAAATGTGTATGGTACAATTAAGTGACATTGAACTGCATTGGTGTGGTTGTCTCAAATGATTTCAGAGCAATGTGTTTAGCAGCAGCTGTAAGATGATGGGGGAAATCTTCTCTTGAACTACAATCTAAAGATCAAATTAAACTTTCCACATCTGCGTGGCCACGTGGATTTGCGTGATGAAAATTTCGTCACCTCACCACATATCGGTGAGGGTCTGTGTGGACTGTCTGCAGCCCAGAAGTTATAGTATATAACTTATATCTAAATAAATGACAAGATCAACACCTTGAGTACAGCTGTCAGGATGCTTGTAGGTACGCATGACCACATCCACACAGACAAATTATGTGTACAGACACGTTCTCGTATATACAGCAAGCTTATTCTACAGACTACTCAAATGAGCACAGTTAACACCCAACAATCACAGTCTCTCCTCCCTAACACTGAAGAGAAATTGTGTGCTGTCGGGGGAATTCTGTCCAGAAGTAGAGACAGAACACGCAAGAATGAATGAATGAATAGCAGTGTGGGATACAGGAAGTGAGCTGAAGCACGAGGAGGGAAACAACGATGATTGTCAACTCACTAACGGCTGAAGACGCCTGTTCCTGTTTAGACAGAGTAAGGGCTGTCTGGGATAAAGGGAGGTGTATGTGTGTGTGTGTGTGTGTGTGTGTGTGTGTGTGTGTGTGTGTGTGTGTGTGTGTGACTAAGCAGGGTACAAAACACAGTAAAAAAAAAGAACCAATCCCAATGTGTCACTGCCTTGTCAGCACTCTCATCCTTTCTCTCCATCAGACAGCCCACCTCAGGCTCCTCTCATCCTCACTCTTTTCAGATTCGGCCTTTCTACTCTCTTCCTCCTTCCAGGCCACTTAGGATTTGTCTGGCCGAGTGCCCCACCTCACAGTGCACACAAACTAAATGTACACACACACACACACACACACACACATATATATAACCAGACACTACAAATGAGAGAACACAATGTGCAAGCCATATTCTCTCCCGTTCTAACTAATAAACCATGTATCTGGCCTAACACCCTCCTTATCTTCCTGCTCATTTACCCCCTTCACTGCAATCAGTTGTGCTATTTTTGGCCCATTGTGTTTGGAATGATGTGATGATGGAAGAAACCCATGCCTTTAATCACAGAGGAAGAGGAATGCATGGGTTCAAGGAAGGCAAGGAGGAAGTCACATGTGCAAAAGGCAAGAGTATTTTGCTTTTTTTTAATCGTTTCAGTCCTTTTTCAAGCACAAATGTCAAACATTTGCTGGTTCCAGCTTCTTAAATTCAATGATTTGCTGCTTCATCATACCTGTGTTTTCATCCCACCACGATAAAAGTAGCCAGGACACTTCAAGTTTAAAGTGAACAGCCATGACACCAGTTCAGGTTTGCTTTAAAAGTTCTTCATACCATTTAAACACGGAAAATCATTTTTAAGAGCAACTTGTGGTGGTATAAGCAGGTGATGGTAGTATAGCACTACTTTCTTCACCAAAGGTTGACAGCAAACAAGGTGGCTGCATGTTTGCTGTGTCAGCGGTGTACTTTATCGCCAGGAGGCAGCTCTTGTAGATTGTGTAGTCTTTATCAAGTTTGTTTATCCTGCCGCTGTGAGAGGTGATATTGAAACTGCACCTCTCTAATCTGCTTTTCGCTGATATGCACTCATCAGTTTTAATTGTGCACCACCACCATTACATTTACACTCGACTATTATTAATATGGTAAACGCAAATACGAGAAGACATCTAGGGGGAAAGCTCTGATAAATGTATTATATTGTTATATTATATTGTTGTGAGCCTATTTGAGATGTAACCACAGAGATACCAGAGAGCAGTCTCTCACTAGGGGATGGGGCAGACTCTGACAGAGCAGTACACATTCTGGAGAGTCATTCAACATGGAGTGTTTGGACAGCTGACTGCCACAGCTCTCATTCACAGCAGTCAAGTGACCAGGAACAAGACAGGCTGTCGGAAGCAAAGGGTTAGGCAAAAAAAATAAGAAGAAAAACGTTGCCTAAGATTACCTCTCTGTCCCAATAGTGCCACTAACAAAACCACCAGCTGTGTCTTTACAGACTACAAAAATTGAATCATACGTCACAGTCATGAGCATGTTTTTTCCGTGTACAACTACTAGAACAGGTTTTGAAAAAAAATGCCTGAGGCCGAGTACGCTCAAAACACCCACACTGAGCAGCATCATGAGAAGCCATCTATAACCACAGGGTGAAATGATACGGGACATCAAAGAGGCTCATATGTTAAAAAAGAAAAGCTGTATTAAAAAATCTCATGTTAAGACAAGAAACAACACAAACACAGAGAGGCAAGGAGCCAGTGCAATACAAGATAAAGTACATGAATACAGCTCGTGATGATGCAGGTAAAGCCTATACTAATCTGAGTTTTATGTACCCTGGCTTCAGGCATCTTGATGTGATAAAACCATCTGCTGCAAGCATGTACAGTAAGTGTACATGTAAGTATATCGCATTTTATTTGGGACCTTTGAAAGACGTGTTTAGTGTCTAGATCCAACTGCATCTCTTTCACATGTCCTCCTCCCCCAGCTAGGATACTAGGGATACGTTTGATCTCTCTCACAAAAGCAAAGAAAACTGCAAACATTGTGCAAAAGAATGCAGCTTTTCAGCAAAGAATAAGAGCTATTTGTGTGAGTGGCCTTCACATTAACTAATGCTGCCCAGAGTTTATGGTATAAATCAATACTCTAGCTTTCACTACAAGGCCAGAAAGAGATCTTCTTTACCGCTCGCACCCTGTTTACCCCCAGAACATGAACATTTGAGACATTTTGTAGTCTAAACTGAAATGAACCTTCGATCAAACAAACAGGCTTGCTGTTTTAAATACTGTGTTGCTCAATACACCGCAGCTTAAGAAAACAGAAGCAAAAAGACAAAACGTGAAGAAAACATCTTTGACAAAACATGGGCAGCATGTAGGAGAGAAATGCCGCAAATAAGCTAAACACAGTCAAATTAAGAAGCACATTCTCCAATTTTGTCAACACCTATGTGGCATGAAGACCAACTCTACGCTACACTATTCTAAAAACTATCTCTAACTAACATCTAACAATGTTTACTTTAGTTTTAGTTTGGAGATGTGTCTATATGCCTACTAATGTTTGCCCTTTACTAATTGCTAGTTTTTAGCATCTATTATGTTGTTAGTTCTGTTGTGTATGACTTGCAGCCTTATTTTAGCAGCATGTTTCTGTATGTGGCGTGGTCAGATTGGAGACATGTTGGTTAAGTGACAACACATAGGCAGCATGCAAGCAAATGAGGACGTTTTCTTTATGGATTTCCCGATCCAAGTGTTTTTGCCCTGACTATTGAGGTGTTCAAAACCCAGTAGAGTACAATAAAGAAAGGATCAGATTTGGAATGGCTTTATTCTAGCCGAAACCGAGCCATGAAAATATGCCGGGATAGGCTCGGGACATCACTAACTCCATTCATTTACTTGTGTTTTGACTATTTGTCTTAAGTTGCAGTGCGTTGAGCTCTCTCTGCCACCATTCAGGCCAGCACATTTGCATTTAGGGTTACTAGCTCATAGGCCTATTTCACTGAAGACATTTCGACATGTCACAGCAGGAAGAGCACAGATGTGTGTGACTAATAAAATGAATGGTGGCTGAATTCCATTTTTGTTTCAGTTTCAGGCTCATTGTCATGGCTTACTGGGACACTTGAATACAACAGAGCCATCGTTAATGTTATTAGTGACACCTGTGCTTGTCCTTCTATGACAAGTCAAAGCATCTTAGTCTTAAGACTTATATAAAACTACTAGCCAGTGTTATCATGTTTGTACCTTGTGACAATTACGTGAAATTCAACAGAAGGGTATGTACTCAATATCCCTGTTCTAACTACAGACCTACTGGATTGTATCAACAGATGCAGCAGACTGAACAGAGGTCATCGCCACTTGATCTTTGCTTGGTATCACACATGTCCTTTCATAAGCCATGGACCAGTCTTAGCCTGCTAGAGTAGTGGCACTCACACTGGACTCCATTGAAAGGAAAATACTTCATCAAGCTGATAAGCTCCACAGTAATCACCACATGAACCTTTGGCTTGGAATTTATCTAAAGGTTGCAGTTATTTACACTCTGCTGATAACAAGTCACTAAGGCCCATGCAACCTGATCCACATGGATTGGGTTAACCCTGGCAAGTAAGCACTGGGCCCTTGCATACCACTGAAACACAGACACACTTGTGTAATAAGCCTGAGCCCAGATGTTTGACAGGACAAAAATATGGTTCACATGAAAGACCTTAATGTTTCTGCAGGAAGGGAAATGGCATTGAATGGCGTGGTTATCAAGAAGCGTTGCAAACTGGGCTACCTGGTGCTTTAAACTGACGGGGACATACTAAATTATCCCTAACCGATTGAGGTTGGCTGGAAATGAGCTGTGATGGGAGATAAGGGCTGACCACAGATCTGCCATGCTGTCAAACCGAGAAAACGCATACATCAGTAGGAATGGTAACATTTTCAAAACAATACACACGAACGAGTTTAGAAAGGCCAATTAGTACAATAGGTATTCTTTGTTTAATGTACGTTGCACCACGGCAACGTAACGGATGACACGTTGCCTGCCTGTTAATATCAGTCTACCGGATAGAAACAGGATGGGGTCCGAAGTGAACGGCAACACCTGCTGTCCTACGACATGCTGCTGCTAGTTTGTCAACCAGGCCTTACAACTGTCGCTTCTTCTAAACGCTATTCATTCACACCTTATATTTGTGATGACAGAACTGCTCAACCCACCTTTGCCATTCTGCCACGCTGTGTACCAGGACAGGCTGAGGAAAGACGTGAAGAAAATAATCGCAGTGGCCACAGTTCCATTTCTGAGCCTCATCTCATTTCAGCGATGCCTCCCCTCGGCTGAGTGTCGGGGACCCCGGAGCTGCCGTTGCCTCCCTCCCTCCTTCCTCTCTCTGCCTTCAGGATCTTGAGACGGGTGTAGGCGCAGGCATATGGGGGCGTCAAACGGTGAAAACGCTCTAGTTAACAGGGCTGTGAGGACGGACTTCTGCGCTGGGAGGCGAGTGCGTCTTTCCTTGTCGTTGTTCGGAGGGCTGTAACTGGCTCCTCCTGTAACGTTACCGTACGGCGATCGGTCACGAGTCAACTGCCTTCCGTGACAAGACAGCTTACATGGTCGGTTAAGATAGAACAAGCTAGCTGCCGATAAAATCCATTGTAATTTTTTTCCTTTCAGGCGTTAGCTACAAGTTACAAGTAGAAGGCATTTCGAGTGTGTGACGGTTGGTCCTCTGGGATAGGCTGTTCGGTCTGTGACGGTGGCCGACAGGCAACGCCTCAAATCACGTTGATTCCGCTTCAACTGGCAACAGATGAATTTAAAAAAATAAAACTAACTTCCCTTTATCTCTTCATCAATGCCACCAACGCCCTTTCCAAAATGGAATAAATTATGTAACATTACTGGCTTCTTCCGTCTGTTAAAGGGGTGGAAGTTCGTCATTCATACATAAGTAACTTTTACGTTAATGTTTCTTAAGGCTTCATTCAGACAGAACTGCACACTTACGGAATGAGCTGCGTGTCACCTTGCGAGGTCTACTACATTTATTTGACATTAGTTACTTTGCAGTTTCAGATTATTAGTAGAAAATATAAATCAACAAATACATTTTGATGTATAATTATGGATTAAGCTACCTAACAGTATATAGTCATTACAATTAGTTCCACCTTTACCAGCTGCAACAGTGGCCTAATGATGCTTAGACATTAATGCATCACTAATTATAATCCAGTGATATCATTTCTTATTCTGAAATGGGCCATTCTGCATACTGAGTACTTTTACTTTTCTAAGTACTTAGAACTTTACTTACTAAAATAAAAGAGCTGAACTGAAAATTGTGTTAAGTGTAGAAGTGGCAGTACCATGAAATTAGCAGAAACCTGTAGTGACCGACCTGTTTTCCACACCAGGCAGCAGCGACTCTTCATTTTACAATTAGAAAGCGCGCCATCTAGTGGCCATGCCCTCAACTGCATTAATGAAGAGGATATTTGCATGATCCGTTTGTTGAAAACCAGTGGCACTCCCTAATAGATAATAACACGGCCCGCCCTTACCACTTGATAAGCCTTTAAACACCAAGAAACATCTTCACGTTTGAAGATAAGATTTCACGTTTAAATGTCAGTTATAGAGGATATCTCTAATAACAAACGTGGAGACAGAAGACTTTGATCAAAATACTAATTCCTATATATTCTTACTGTAGGCCTAAACTCTACCTCCTAACTCTACCTACACTAAAACTCAATATTTGTGTGACACACAGTATCAAAGCATATTGCTAACTTAGGATCAGATTTCATTCTTGACTTTGGAAACAGCAGCCATACAGTCTAGCTAATAACAACTTATGTCAACTTATAGTCTTAATCTTCTTTATCATCTCAAAATGAAAAGCCAGAGCTCAGAAGTGTTAACATTACAGTTCCCTTTGAAGGTTTAAATGCTAACTGAACACAACAAATAAATATTTTATTTTAAAAGTATACACAATAATTGAGTGTGCTGACATTCATTTATTTTTCAAACAGCACACATATTTTAATGCAAACCCATAAAATAGAAATCAATGTTTATAAAGAATATATTAAATTACACAGACTTTTCTGTGCCAGCTGTGATGACAGTGACCATTACATTTAACTAGCTTATTGACTTTAAATACATTCACACACACCAAACACAGGAAGCTGGTTTTGTGTGACAAGCCAAGTTGAGGGGAAAAAGAGGAGAAAGTGAAGAATATCCACCTTCACAAATCAAAATAGCAAGAGTATTTGAAAAAATGTTTATGCACATTGCTGCTTTAGGAATTCTTGCCCCTTATTAGAGTGTCATCTGTGGTGTAGACAGCTGAACTGATCTGTAAAGGCTGACATGATGCAGAGGGAGGGATGTTCTCAGAAAGGCGTAGCTTTAAAGTAGTCCTCCAGTGGAATGAGTGATGTGCCTCCGATCCAGTCCTGCAGCCAGACCTGGATCAACTCCAGCTTCATGAAGAACCACTTGTGTCCCACTGGCCACTTTGCCATCACAGGATGTCTACAAAAACGAGAGCAACGCATGAAGATACATGTGCCAAATATTGTTGTTTTCCCTCATTTTCAGGGTTGAAGGAAGTCAGCATGTATTCATACGCTACTACTGCTCCCATTAGCTGAGTTACCTTGAGAACATTGCCTCCTTTGCAAACGCAAGCTCCTCTGGGGCCACCTCCACCATCTTGCCTGTTAGTGTGAGTCGAGCACATCTTGGATCCTCTGGATCATACACCATTTGCCTGAAACACAAACAACCATGTTACTATTGTAATACACACACACACACACACACACACACACACACACATTTACACAATAGGGGTTCTAGCTTTTCTGAGCCACTCAGTAACTTGTAGTCATTTAATTCAGTCAAGGTTGGATCACCTGGCAACTGCCCCAGGGCCCAAAAAGCTCCAACAGTCAACTAGGTTGGTTAGTTTTAAGACCTTCATTATTTCAGTTTCGTTCTTTGTTATATATTCCTCAAATCATTTTTGTTTAGTCAAACTACCACACAGCAAACCTTGGGGCCAAGTAGTATTTCAGCAGAGAAACTGTACATATTATTTTTTTGCCTTGGGACCCTTTAGTAAATGAATCTGGTCACATTAAAAGTTGGGGCTTACCTGCAGAATTCTCCCTCAGCCTCTGAGAATGTGAGAGAGGCATAGGGGTTACTCTTCAGGTCTGATACTGTGTTGTCCATCGGAGTCACATAAAAATAGATGACTCCAGTGCTGTTGTCCAGCGGTCCATCACTGATTGAGAAGATGTTCCCAAAGGGGAGACCTTTGATCTGTGCGAGAAGTAGGATATTACCAAAGACATCTTGTTACAGAGAAGATTCAGTGATGACGACATAATTTCAGAAGAGTTTAAATTGATGGGAATCTTTCTCTTTCAATGTTAATAGCAAACTGAAAAAAATTGTATACATGCAAATATCCCTATTGCAGGACTGGTAAAGCTATGAAATGAAAGTTGACACCTGCCATAACAGACAACAGAGTTATCAACATGAATATTTATGTTATTTCTGTGGTTCGGATTAACCAATATCTGTAAACACTGGCAATGCTCACCCTCTGCCAAAAATGTGAGAATGAAGACATGTCTGTTACTGTGTTACAGTACAAAATGTGGAGCTGCTTCCATCCTAATCAACAAAAAAAGTGACTAAATGCGCTTATGAAATCACCCTGAGGGCTAAAGCTGCAACTAACAATAATTTACATTATAGATTAAATAATTTCCAATTGCAGAATGTAAAGTCTTCCCTAGGTTGCTTAAAACCAAATTGTAGAAATACTCTGTTACAAGTACAAGTCCTGCATTCAAATTTGGAGTAAAAAGTACAATATTTCCCTCTGAAATGTAGTGGAATATAAATATAAGGTTGCATAAAGTTGAAATACTTGAGTAAACTGCAAGTACCTCAAAACGGTACTTAAGTACAGTACTTGAGTAAATGTACTTTTCATCAGTGGACCTCTAAACTCTGCTACAGCCCTGGAGGTGTATTTAAGATGTTTAAGCTTGTTATTTGGCTAGTCCTGTTTTACATACTGAAATGTGCTGACTGTGTCCACAGAAAACTTGCATATTACATAAGGACCACTCCCCCCTGTGTGTGTTACCTTATCTTGAGTTGAAATGGTGGCCAGATGTCCCCAGTCACTGTAATGAGCGATGTATCTGGCGGTCCTGGCAGTCTCCTGGTGCGGGGGAGGACCACTGCTGCTGCTGCTGCTCACCTTCTCCAACCGATATGAAAACAGGCGAGAGGAAAGCTGCGCCACATCGTCGCTTTCTGGCTTGACTAGCTCTCCGGGGCTCTCCACGCTGTCTCCGAGGACGTTGGAGGACGGGTAAGCCTGCTTCCACAGCCCCGCACTGTCCACCAGCAACGCCGGGGCGACCTCCTCCGACAGGTCCGCGTCCTCCACCACATCGTTGGAGGAGACGACCCAGGACACGGAGCTCCTCAAGGTGTAGCTTTGACACAGACACAGGGCATTGGCAAACAGCGCCAGGGGGAAGTAACGGGCCCTCATATCATTGAGTTTGGAGAATGGCCGCCCTCATCCACTCTGTTGTTTACAATCTCACGTGTGTGTGCTTTCGTAACACGAGATTTTGCAATAGAAAGCAGGCTTACAGCGACCCCTACTGACAAACTACGGAAATGTATGTTATAATCGATCCACTTTGTCTGAGTGATAGAAAAACTACCTGATATTTACACTGAATTATCGTATGCTCAAATAGTGGTGGAAAGTAAAAGTACATTTACTCAAGTACAAGTTTGAGGTACTTAGTAAAGTATATATATATAGGCTTAGTATAAGTAGGCTTCTTTCAGGTAGGTTCAGGTTTCACATACTGTACAGGGAATTTGCTTTGGTATTTTGGTGCATAACGGTCACAATAAACATAGTAAGAGAAAAGAAAAATATAATACATATAAAATAATTTAGAATAAAAAATATGTAAAATATATCTGTTTAAAAATGAAAAGAGCTGTACGGTGTTTAAAACGAAGAGGATGGAGTGTGCAAATGTTCACGGTATGAAGAATGTGTGCAATACAGATTTGCGTTAATGTAACATGTTTTATACTTCTAATTTTTTTTTATTTTAGAGGGAAATGTTCCAGTTTTTGCTCCACTAACATTTGTTTCACACCTATAGTTATTATATTCTGCAGATTAAGTTTTTACATGATGAGCTCATGCATTGCAAGTTTAACCAGTGGTTCCTAACCTAAGGCTCAGGACCCTCCAAAGGGTCCAAAGATAAATCTGAGGAGTTACAAGATGACATATTACATGATTTGCTCTGACTTACTTCTGTAGGGGTCTGAAAATCTTTCAAATCAAGCAAACTGAAAAATCAAACTGTTCACGGCTTACTTCCCCATTATGGCCATAACCTGTGACAATGTGTCCCAAGTAATGATTTATTTCAGGGGGTCACTTGCCAAAAATGAATACATATATAACAGTATATGAAGTAGTAAAATTATTTCCAGCTTGACCAACTAAAACATCAACATGCAGGACTTTTACTTTGAAATTGTGCTGTGTGGTGGCTGCTTTTACATAAGTGAGGGGCCTGAATACTTCCACCACTAGTGTTGAGGCGGTACTATGTATAGGTGGTGTTGTACTGGACTGAATTATACTGAAAGATGTTTCTGATATTCTGTCCACTGGAATTATATGTAGGAGAAAAACATGTTATTATATTTTTAGATCATCTTTGCACCACATTACAATATGACACCATCATCAACAACAACAATGCAATGTTTGAAGTCAATTACTATGTTTTTTTATTTAGTCATTTAATATCTTCTCCTTAGCCATCGGACAAATGACACAAAAACTTAACATTAGAAATTTTATTATTTAACATAAACTATTAACAGCAGTGACATGCTGAATCACATAAAACATTCTTTAGAAATACCATTTATCTTGAAGTGCTTGTGGTGAAGAGGGATTATAATTAACTTAGGCCTTTTCAATATATACTCTGTCTCTCTCTCTCTTTCTGTCTGTCTCGCAATATAACATTAACCCTTTACAATTCAATACATAAACACAACAGCCTCAACAGAGTTGAATCAACATCTTTCTGACAGACTCACCAAAATACAACATAACATTTGATCTGCCTGCTGTTGTATGTTCATATAATTGTGTCCACAACAATATATCTGTCAGTCTGCATTCCCTCTCAGTCCATGGACTTATCACTCCAGGCCATTGATTTTCTTTTTGCCAGTTCCATCCAGGACGGCTGGCCACTGTCAGACATGGACTGCAACGCTGATGGCATTGTAGGTGATGACGAGGGCAATGAAGATGACGCCACATTTTTCCGCAGCCATTTGTCCTCACAAGGCCTGTCTGGAACTTTACAGGGACTTGACTCTGAAAGACAAAACGGTGTCATGTTGCTGCACATGGAGATAATGAATACTAATTTAGTATTTCTGCAGTTGTAATTGTAATGAATGTGTGTCAACGCACCTGCAGGTTTTACTCCTTGTCTTCCCTCTGGTTTTGTGTCTTTGCTTAGAGGCGTCTGTTTGGCCAAGGCAGCGGATTCACCTGATGTCTGCGCTTCTGTTTGAGCTTTCTTCAATTCCACCTGAGAAAAACTGTGAGTTAGATCATCTGCTCAGGATTAGTTGTCAGTCTAAAAAATATTAGTTAGAGAATAAATAACAAGAATTGGCTGTGTTGCCAAAGCCTGATATAACTTGCCCCACTGTTGTTCAAAAACTATTAAAAACACATCAGTGAGCCACAACATTGCATTGGTTGACATGTTCCTTCATTAGGATGAACATGGGCTCTGTAGTTTATTTTGAGTCAACGCCACAGACAACGTCCTGCTTTCTATTGTAAATACTCAGTAGCACACCAAAGCCAAAGTGGCTAAAAATAGTCTCCACAAATGCACTATTTACTTCTGTTTGAGTAATGCTACAGGGCCCAGCTGTTTTAGGAAATTACGGAGCCTTTTTAAAACATGAAATCATATCGGTGACCTGATTTTTAAGATATATATATATATACGTCCCAAGAAGGAACAAATTGAGTTTCTTAGACAGGGTAGGGAAGTCAGAAAGTACTGAGAGATTTACAGTCAAACGTGGTATGAAAGACAGTTACAAAGAAGTACCACAAACCCCCTTGGTTCCAGTTTGAGTGGTCCACTCTGCCCGTTTCTCCAAAAAAGCAGCCTTCTCGCTTATTGACCCAGCCCAAACTGCCCGTCTTCCTGACAGTGATGCACCCTCTTTTTCCTGCACGGTGGCCTCTCTTTCCCCTCTTCCCAAGGCAGAAAGTGGAGGAGGAGCTGTAGCTGAAGTTGTGGATTTGGGCTGGTTGGCGGGATGAAGACCTCGATTGCTCCAGGGGGGCTGCTGCTGGCCCGAGGAAAGGTAAGACTGTGCAAGAGACTGTGTGACACTCCCCTGTGCAAACTGAGATGAGGTGTCTGGAGGCTGGGTTGTCCGTGCGTTGGTCTGTACAGACGCGGGCTGAGTTGTATTTGGGAGTGACTGGGGTTCATTGGTTTGTTTTGATGTTTGTGGTTCTCTAGAGGTGTTTGACTGAACAGGAGATGCTGTTGACGTCTTCTGTTGCACTGCCATTAGTGATGGTTTGACAGTCTGTGCTTGACTTCTACTTTGCACTGTCTCTGCTTTGACTGCATCAGTTGATGGTTGATTTGCACTTTGTTGTATTTTTACAGTCTGCGTCTGTATTTGCCCCCCAGTCGGTGTCTCTGTTTGATTCGTTGTCTGTGCTTGTGCTTGTGTTCGAGCCGCTGTCTGCACGCCTGTAAAATCTCTGGGAAACCTGCTAGTAAAAAGCTGCTGGAGGCTTCTGGTCTTTTCCATCGCCAAGCTCATCCAGGACACCTCTGGTGAGGCCGTTTGGGGGGCAGGCTGGGGCTCCTGAGGCGCTGCGAGGGCAGTTTCAACTTCTTTGGGGGTTGAGGAGGTTGTTTGGACTTCTTTTGTGATGATGTGAGGATCGCTGGTAGATGGCAGGTTATGCTTAACTTGAGGGGAGAGGCCACATGGGGTTGGATCTGAGGAGTGACACAGTTCAGTTAGACACACTTGGCAGCGCTGTTAAAGTTAGCCTGAGTGGTATTTTAATGTACAAGTACAAAGGTCCCCTGTGATCAGTGAAAATCTTATCACTCTAGAGTGTGTGCTATGTGAAAACTAGTGTGTATCTGTGCAATGTTTAACGCTATAGGGAACTGAAAAAAAGATAGTAGCCCAGTATGGAGTAAGAAGAGATGAACCTGAGATTAAACATCGTCTACATGGTGAAATTAAGATTTCTCAGAGACTCACCAGTCAGTCGGAGGTCTGCAGAGGTGGACGGGGTACTAGAGATGTTTGTCGACAGTTTTTTAGACATGTAGGTGGCATTATTGCTTATTTCCAGTCTTTTTTGTTTGTCACATTGCTCCTCACACACTGGTGGCTTTGAATTCTGGTTAGAAGAGGAATCAGACCGCAGTCTCGTCGACTGAGATGTGGAGCGCAGTTTAATACCAAACGCTGTCTTTGATTCTTCTTCCCCCTCGGCCTCCACTGCGTCTTCCACCACCTCCTGGCTTCTCTCCACCCCCTCCCCCTCTATAGCGCCTGAATTAGTGGTTACATTTTTAGATGGAGTCACTGATTCCACCTTTTTGAGGCTGTCCCTCCTGTCCCATGGAAGAACTGGGCTTTTGTGTAGAGCTCCCTCTTGTCTGAGTCTTCCCACAGCAAAGGGGCTCCCTCTTGGCTGTAAGTCTCTAAGTTCTTCCTTGTCCCTCATGTCTGAAAAGGGTTTATCCTCTATTCTGTGCCTGGCCTCAATCTGTTCCAGCACTCCCACAAAACTGCCTGATCGGGGTCTTTCTCCATCTTGGCTTTTGGCAGTGGGGATGGAGAAATGGAAGGATCCAGATCCTGGGGCAGGTCTGGTTATTCCTCTTGTGCTTTCTGTCTCACCTTGAATCTGCTGGTGAGCAGAGGAAGACCTGAACGCCACAGCTGAGCCAAAGCTAGTGGAGAGCTGGTCGGAGGAGACTTCAGCCTTGTTTAGAGTATTTCTCTTGTTATGGGACATCACTTGAATGTCAAAATCTCCCTCTCTTTTGTCCTTCAGTTCTGACTGTATAAAGGATGAGCGTGGCCGTTCACTGGACATTACATCTGGTCTGTGAGGCTTAACTCTAAGTACCTGGGAGGGTAGAGAGGGCACTCTCCCAGGAAGAGCTTGGTCCTGTTGGGAAAAAGTTAAGCTGGATGATTTGGATGCTGCCTCTGATGTGATTGGTGCCACCTCTGGGGATTTTGAAGGAAGACGCTGAGGTGTAATAGGAATGACGGCGCCTCCTTGTTCTGTTTCCGATGTCACCCCCTCTTGTGTACTAATCTGTTGCTCTTCCTCTCTCACAGACTCAGGGTGGTTGATGTTGTTTAGGGTGTGTAAGTGAGACCTAGAGTCATCCTGCAAAAAAGAGAGAAAAAAGGTAAGGGAAGTGCATTAAATGTGTTGTGTGTGTTCGTCATCACAAACAATATATAAAGTGAAAAAACAAGTATATTGACTCACTGCAGCGGGTCTCTTCTTGGTGCTGGCCCTCTGGTTTCTGGGCTTGACGGACATCCGGTGGCGTGCAGCAGAGGTATCCAGGCAGGGGGTGAACTGGGCTGGAGAACTGAAGTCCATCGGGGGCTCAACAACAGAAGAATTGGAGGGGGCAGAAAGAGGCAAAGGGAGGGATGGAGTCAGGGCCACAGATTTGGTAGGTGCAGGTTTGGGGATAGGTGAGAGTGGATGAGTGGATGGCTGGGAAATGAAAAGGAAAATCATAATGTAACATGGCATGGCATAGAGCTCCATTGTTGTCCAAAAACTATTAAAAACACAGCAATGAGCCACACCGTTACACTGGCTGACACGTTCCTTCATTACCATGAACACGGGTACTCTAGTTTATTTTGAGGCAATCTCACACACACCGTCCTGCTGCCGTAAATACTCACAAGTGCACATTAATCTGTGTCTGAAAATAGTCCCCAACAATTACACTATTTACTATTTAGTAATGTTTGCCAAAAACTGCAGTGCCCAGCTGTTTAGGGATTACTGTGCCTTTAAAAAAAAAAAAAAAGAAACTATGTATTTCTGACCCATTTTTTAAGATTTACGCCTTAAGTGGAAATAAATGAGTTTGGCTGGGGCTGAGTGCAGCAGTCAGGGTAGGGAAGTTAGAAATATTGAGAGACGGACTAACACGTTGTTGGGTTTTGGCCTTTTCATGGGATTTGTTGACAAAAAAGAAAAATATCCTTTAACCATTACCTTAAACTGAACCAAATCCCAATTCTAATCTCAGATTTGAACCCCCAAGAAGTAAGAATTGGCTAAATGTCCACAATTTAGAGGGTTTGCATAACTACATCCAAAGAAGAACAGAAATGCACACAAAGAAACACAAATGGACACATTCACACAAGTATTGCACGTACTGCACTTCTAAGCAGGCATAGGCAAAAGGTGTGCATGAATGTTGCTACACATTGAGAGGATGCTACTCGTTCCTCCTCTTCACTTCCTGTCCCTGCCAAACTAAAAGTGCTACAGCTCCTCAGGACAGGACCATTTTGGCTCAACTCCATCCAAATGCCACCATTTGGATGGAGTTGAGCCAAAATGGTTGGTGAAAAGTAAAGCTAATTCATTCAAGCTATGCGTCCATAAGAGTCTGTAAATCCACTCAGGAGGGTCTCTTAAAATCATAAAAACATACCCTCAAATATTCCTAAACTGAGCTTGAACTGATCAAATAAGCAGATAAATGACCATGTATCACGATAAATCACCTTGCTGAGGGCTCCCTGGGTTGTGACGTCACCTCCTGAGATCTCAGGGGGGCTGTGGGGAAGACCGTCGTCCTCGGAGCAGCTTCCCAGATCCTCTGGTCGTCTGATTGGCAGAACTAGAGGCGGCGGCCCCAAATGCATCTTCTGCTGCTGAAGCTTCATCTATGACACCAGAGCACAGGTGTTGTTTTTAAAAGAACGACATTTGTAAAGGCCCAGTTCCCAACAAAATGCCTAGAATAAAAAGGCTATACCTGCAGTGTTTTGATCTTGCTGTGGACATTCTCCTGGGATAAGACCCTGGCTGGTTCAGCATCTGTCAGAACCTGATCAGTCAGAAAGATGCTCTCATGGGACAATGCCCGTGATCCCATCATCCCCTCGGAGCATCTGCGGTAGCAGGAAAGGAAAAACAGAAGAGGGGTGAAGGCATAGACTAGATATCAGAACAGAAATGGAGCTGTAAAGCAAATTTACTATCATGTAGACACTCACGCCAGATCTTCCTCTGATCCGAGTCCCTTTCCTGCCGTAATGTCAATTTCCGACTGGCTGAGTTTGGCATTTCTCTCTCCACCTGCTCTCTTACTCCTCCCGAAGAGACGAGTTTTCAGAGACTTGAGCTTGGACTTTTTACGTCCTAACGGAGATTGAGATGGGAGATGGATCCAGGTCAGAGCAGCTCACACACACACACACACACATACAGAAATCACATAGTCTCCTCTCTACACCATATATATTCCCTGATGATCTTTTCTAATTGTTAGATCAGACGTACATCAACTTGTGTTGTAGATTATGATCTGTCATTGACAATAAATGGTGTGGGGTGTGTGCTAGTCACGTGCTTCAATGTTATGCTAACAAAGTCCTTTATTTTGATAGCTCATTTTTGTCAAAGACTTTCTTTCTCTTCATCTTAACACTCTTATGTAAAACTACATGACAGATAATCTCACCTGGAATGTCCTCAGTGCTTTCTTCTGTATCTCCAGAGAAAGACTCCATCGGTCTGATCCCTGAATGAAGTGCAGAACAGACGTCAGGAAAGGGTGTAAAGAAAGGCACCGATAATGAGAAGCAACTGTGACAACACGAACCTCAGGCACACAGTTTTTAGAGGCTGTTGTCACATGCTAGAGGGCATTTAACATGGTGTGGATAGTCCAGTGGTGTGTTCTCTGTTCTCTGGCAGGCACACATAAGCACTTAATGCACTCGTGTGATAGCCTGAAGATGTGACACTGGACCTGAGGTTCAAAGGTTTATTGGTATTATCAGGAACGGCACAAACCTTTACTGTAGCTAGGTGGGGCGCGCTGAGGAAACTCTGTGCTTATGATGAACAAAATCAGAAGCCATGTACAGCAGAAAACACATTAAATGCTGTGTCATCAAGAAAAAACACACCATGCAGAGGAGGTATTAGGATTTCTAATATTACATTGCACTAGTAGGAGTATACATAAATACCACGCTGTCACACAGCAGTGCGGTCTGGATATCATATTTTGTGAACAAAGCAAAAGCTAAAATCTTGCTCTCGGGCAGCTTTACTTGTGCAACACTTGAATGACAAATATCCGGATTGGGTTGATGTGTTACTGGATGCAAGATTCAGTGCAGAGTGCTTTTTCCCTTTGTTTTACAGACTTTATTTTGTACCCTGCCCTGGAGCTGTTGTTCCGTTTGAGATATACATGCACCATTGTCTGTGAATCGTACACTTCTCCCTGTGTAGCCTAGAAACAGAGCATGATCCTGTGCAGTTATGGGTGCCTGATAAGACATCATGTGTCAGGTTATGGATAAACATGCAAAGTCCACTCTGCACCTCTCATATCGCCCAGCCTGCTCTCAGAAGACAAGCACACCCTATTGAAAAGGATAGTGTATGAATAACCTAGGACACGCCAAAGAAAGTTGCATGTGATGTCATATTTGACTTGCACAACATTTGAACCTCTTGCCCCACAAATACATTTCAACTTGTCTGGATTTACCACTACAGCCCTGAATGAAACTAAAGTGCTCGTGAATCTGGCCGTACCTCAGAGTTTTGTCATCCAGTGAGCCAAGCTAGGGACCCAACAGAAACGGGATAATCCCGTGGATTATTGACATTGCAGAGAGATCCATGTAAGATTTCACAGCACCATAATCCACAACAACAGCTTAATCACAAAGCACAAAATTCACCTGACATTCACAGGGGACGTACTTCTCCTTCTCAATGTGAAAACCTGTTCAAACACACACACAGTCACACACTGTTTAGTGCAAAAAAAATGAGTGAACTTACCCAACGCCTAACAGCAGCACCTCTGCTTCTCTTCCACTCTTTGCCCTCCTCTCTACGCCGAGTTGTCTTTTCTCGGCTGTGTCAACTGTCCTAATGTTTAAACCTCAGGCTTGCGTCGTCCACATCTGCAGACGGAGGGAGATGCAGAGGGAAGGCAGCGAGGGAAGTGGAAGGAGAGAGAAAATAAGGCAGGGAGAAAGAGAGAGAGAGAGAGAAAGGGACACTCCGTGACAGGGTAAGCAAATGCACAAAGAGAAAAGAGGACAGAAGAAAATGAGAGAGAGAGGGAGAGAGAGAGAGAGAGATACTCTATTACATTAGTGGCACACTGTGGCCCTCTGCGCTAAGCTTCTTATAAAACGCTAACCTGATTTTAGGCCCAGAAATGAGAGTAGAGGGAAAAAAATAAAGCTCCAATTGGAAAGAGGACAGGAATTACGCCTCATAGAGCTGTTTACACATTACACCGGGTTGCTTACCCCCCCCCCCGGACGATCACAGAGGGGCGTCTGTGTGTCTATGTATGTTTGTGTGTGTGAATGTGTGTCTTAGAAAGTTAATAATTAAAAAAAAACAGCAACCAAGAATTAGCCATCTCCCATCTCCTGGTGAGATCCAGAGTTCAAATCCAAATGTACCAGACACTGGAGCTAAAATAAACTTTTATAGCATTCTACAGTAGTTATATAGAGATGTGTGTTGTTTTTATAAATACTAATACAAATACAAAATTCAAAGACTCTCTAGTGGGGCGCCCTAGTGGTCTAGTGGTTGAGGTGTTTACCATGTAACTGCAACGTCCCTGGTTTCATTCCCAAAATGCCAAAAGAAATCATCTTAAAACACTAAAAAGTGACTCTAACACTAAAAGAGACAAAGATATCTCCCACACACATGTTAGGGTAGTATTCAGAGATGGGAGCACTATCTAGGCCACTGGGCTACAATCAGCGAGAGGGAGGGCAGCAGGAAGTGGAAAGCAAACCTTTGCATCCACATTTTTGTGTCTGGGTGTGTGGCCAAACGGCTCCTCTGATGAGGCTCCGCATCACACAAATCCTTATCTCTTCCACCAGAATATAAACCCAGTCTGTGACATCTGGATTACATGCAACCAATCACATGCCACATGTTAACAGACCACAGTGACATAAGAGTCTGGGATGTGGTTTTATTTAAGTCCACCATTCATGGATTTATTATCTGCACATAAGGGACAATATGTATGCAAGCTTATCTTATCTAATAATGTGATTACAGCTGATGTGTTGTCCTATATGAAAGCTGTCTGTACATATTGAAATATACTGCATGTTTACAGCGCTCACTGCTTCTTGCACTGCAGCCTTTGTCCTCTCCGCTCATGGGAATCAAAGGTACCGACGTTTGTTACAGTTACGGCCATCTCTGGTTCATGTGGTTTCCTGATGGATTATAATTTCTTCCTCTCAGAGCCCAGATGAGGATATGGAGATTAAGGCCGATAGATAATCCCATCACGCCGCTGTTTGAACTCATGCGGGTTGCTATTCATTCAAACAAACAGTTTCCCATGAAAATTTCATGAGAGAGATATTTTTCCCATGATTGCTTTATTATGGGGGAGATATTTTTGTCATTATTGGACTTGACCAATATCTGAAACCTGTGAGATACACCAAATCACTGCTACCACAGCCTGACTTTTCTCATGCATTCTATACAAAACCCTTTAATGATTTAGATTGTAGTATTAACCATTGACTAGATGTCGTTGTGCTTTTCATGAATGCCAGGAATCCATCTGTTATGTTATATGTTAATATATGAATTACACTTTTAAAACCGCTAGATTTCCAACTATCCCAAGGCAGTTTTAACCCTTTACAAACAGCGTGCCTGGAGCCAAGGAGAGACAGAATAAAAATAATGTTTTTATATTAGGCCTACCTGATAAAGCTGCTGCTGCCTGCACATTTCAGGCAATTTGAAATAATGTTTAATGATATGATGCTGTTTGAATGACTAAATCTGCAAACTGGAATAAACTAAGCAATAAAGTTCAGTGTGATGTGGTCAAAAGCTCCAGAGCAGGCAAGTAAAGAAGCCTTGAGTTGAGATTCTTTGTAAATTGGAAATAGTATAGTATACCACAAACTAAACTATTTCAACTTAATAATCTGCTGCCGTTTGTGTACCAAGACACTGAATTCAAATCTTTACTGAGTTTTTAATCAGGCTTACATTACTAATCCTGTAAGACTCCTTTTTATTGTTTTATTCTTATATGTATGAATTTATTTTGACTTGTATATTTTAAATGTGAGACACTGAATATAAAGTAGCTGAGCAAGCTTGAAACATGGTTAAGATCAAATAATAAAACACAGAGATGTTGTATGATATTATTAAAGCACTTTTAATATAATTTTAAAACATTTTAATTTATTTTTCCACCAGATGGTGGTATGACACCCACAAAAAGCATCTTCCCTGTAAAAAATCATAAACCACCAAAAGTAAAAAAGGTCATAGAAAAAATCCTTAAAAGCAAGTCATGGGGGAATAATTACTCTTTTGCATAAACTGCATATAAGACTGAAGAAAAGTCCAATAAATACCCCACAGAAATACAGAATTCATTATACAGCACAGTATAATGACATACCAGTGTGACAAAAAGCATAATGTACCATAACAACATAACTTGACAAAAATTGCTCAGTTACTCAATTGTTATAAGGCCGATCACATGCACCTGTATGTTAAGGCAAATCCAACAACACAGCAGATGTGTCTGTGCGTTTTGAGGGCAGGAAAGTGAATTAAGATAAAAATTGAAATTCAAGCTCTATGAATCTCATAGTGTTTTTGTGTGTTTGGTGTGAAAGATGTCTACGTTGGTCTCCTGGCACTGCCTGAGGTCATAGTCACAATATCCAATAGAGAATCGTCCCTGGAAGATAAAAATAAACACTTCTTACAACCAGAACTCAGCATGTTGATTCATAGACATTCAGTAACTCTGACAATGACAGCATTATAAAAGGATGAAAATCAATTAGTATGAAGTCTCACCTTAGGTCTCTTGAAGTAATCCAGTCCTCTTCCTATCTTGATGATCCAACCATTGTCAAACCTAAAAACACAATTCATTTGGGATTATTGCCATAAAATAAAGCCACAATCACAGAGAGTGGAGTGCTAATATGAAAGAAAAAACTACATACTGCAGCAGGAATTTCTTTAAAAAAAAAAAAAAAGAAACCACCATTTGAAAACTACTTTTAGGCTATACTGTTTTGATATCCTTCATATGTGAGTTGCAGCTGTACCTGATCTCCCTGTCATGTATAGTGGAGGAGTACTGCAGATCCAGAGTCACTCCCTGAGCACTGAGACTCTCTTTCAGCTCGGCCAGAGCGCTGCTCTGTTGGCGACTATCCGCCTGCAGGACAGGACGAATGGCAGTGAAACAACAGCACAAACTGAAACAGAATAGACTGCTATGGCTGCTGTGTATTCATTATATAGTGTGGCCTCATTCATTAAATAACCTACTTCATCCTGTGTAGTGAGGAGATGGATGTTTTTCACCTTGCAGGACGCTTTTAGCAGCATCTCACAGAAGCGCAGGAAGTTGTACAACTGTAGTGGAGAGAAGGGGGGAGGGGTTTGACATTTTTATGTTGAGATTAAAATTCAGGGCTAAGCTATAAACAGCAATCCAAAGGTACAGAGTGCTTTGAGCAATGTAAAAATGGGGAAAAAAAGAAAATTCAAAATTTAAGGCAATAAACTTCGAGTTTAAGTTTTAAGTTTCATGCTTCAAGTTTTTGATTGTTATTCAACTGGCTGATAATTAATCAGTCAAACCTCTGATAATCGATTAATCATTTAAGAACGTTAAGACGTAAGACAAATACCAAATACTTGCTGGTTCCAGCTTTTCAAATATGAGGATTGGCTGCACTTCTGTAAGTAAGTTTGATAGTTTTGGCATTTTTAATGTAGGTCAGACAAAGTCACTTTTGTAACCTGATTAAACATAAATGAATTTAAGAATATGCACTATTTAAGCAGCATATCAGCTGAAATAATGATGGTCTTCAACATATATTTTGACACAGGGACCCCATTAAGACCTCAATAGAGTATATTACAATTAATCATATTACCAATTGCCACACAGTGAAACTGGGGCTTTTGGGGCCCTGGCACTGATGCCCAGTTGTTAATCCAGCCTTGTATTAATCAAGTAACTAAAAAAGGTAATTGATAGACTGATTGATAATAAAAATAACCCTTGAACAAAGCCAAATAAAAGAAGCCAAATCCAGCTTGAAACGAAGAGGAAAAACCCCACACAATAAAACAGTGATGAAAACAAAGATCTTACTTGGTGGGTGTGCCGTATGTATGGGTCTTCTACCCAGACCTCTGTGAGTAAACTGCTGATGTACGGCTTGAACAGGGTGTCATAACTGTAACCAGTAGCATCCTCTGCTATTCTAATCTGCTCATGGTATTTCCCATCTGACAGGAGAGGGAACGCAGAAAGAGACAAGAAGTAAAAGTTAGAAGTGACACAGACAGCAGCTTGCAACAATAAAATCCCCTATTTACCCCCCCAAACAAACACACACTATCCCTCAACTCATTTTACACCTAAATCCTAAAAAACAATCAGCATTTCTACCCTAAACCAAATTACCACAAACAAGGGGGTCAATGGGGCCCCACAGCTTATTCTTCCTCCACAGCAGGTTAATCCGACCTTGGCTGGACCAGCTGCCCACTTTGCCCGGTTTGTAATCAGCCTTTAGTGGTTCTGTTAGTTACCTTCTTTCATCTGGTTCACATGAACTTTGATTTGCTCCGCTCTGTCCATGTAGCCCTTGATCTTGTCCCTGTAGTGCCCTCTCTTTGAGTCATCTTTGACAGCTGCTGGCAGGAGACAGGAAACAAGAATAAGTTATGTCTTCATCATGCTGCCTCTGCTGTTTATATGTCTGAAGGAGAGAGATAGAGACCTTTCAGCACGTCTATAAGCAGCTGGATGCCCTCCTGGTAGCAGACAAGAGACTCCTGGAAGCGGCCGCTCTGGTCCAGCTCCACTGCCCGCTTCAGGACGGAGATGGCGGATGTCTCCATCCCTGGCACATGTTTTTGTGTCATTGTTCTGTCTATCCTTCTTCTTTTTAGAGCTTACAGAAAACCAACAGGGTTTTCATGCTTGTCTACCAACAAGGAAAGTCACCGAAAAAAGTGGTACCACCTTCCCAACTTGCTAGCTACACAAGTGCGCCACAAAAATAATTCCCGGACAAACGTAATGGTGGAATAACGGTCCACGGTGCATATATGAGTGCGGTTTTAACTAAAACATACAGCTAAAGCACCTATATTTTTACGTTTTATATCACATTAAATGTAAATAGTATATTCTTCGTTTTTAAAATCTCAAATAAAATTCCAAAATAACGCTAGGAACCTTGTTCAAGAAACGTTTGTCATATCGGCGCAGTTTCAATGTAACTCCATGACACTTCCGGTGGATACCTCCATGGAGGAGACAAAACTGTCATGATACTAACGTGACAGTACGTTTGCTGTTGATTTTCAGCTCTTGAATTAATGCTGTACGTGTAAATTTGGTGAATATGATATGAATATCATTAAGTTTTTGTGTTTTTTTTATAACGGTTAGTTTCGTTTGATCCACGCGCTTATTTTGCGGTTAGCAGGGCTGTAACCTTGGCGTGCATGAGTGTAGTTTTTTTATAACTGAAGAGGAGCTTGTGGCCGTTAACGGTAACCCTACCGAAAAATAAAACATGTCAGGTGTCTGTCGCGGTTTGAGCTCTTTATCGGTCAAGGTAAGAACATCACTCGCTATTTTTCATGTTTCAAACTTGAACTGTCCAATACTGACTGAATCAAATACCGGTTTCTGTATTTTTAAATCAGGACCTCTCAATGTCCACACTGAAGGCATTTTGTATTTGATTGTGAGAATATTGCCTCTCTTTGTCTTGAAATATAACTAATAAACGTATTGTCTGCAAAAGGGGGTAGGTGCTGATAAATAAATTTTCAACCCTACCTGTGCCATTCTCTAAGGTCATTAAATTGTTAATACTAGACAGCTCACTGGGTAATATGTATAAATCCTCTGTCTCTATTTTTATTGTGTTATCAACATATAATTGTAATATATTTTACATAGAGAAACAGTTAAAAATAACCAGCAAATTGTACTTGAGAAATCAAATTACTTGATTGCATTGTTGCAAAAATCATGCTAAAAATTAAAGCTGCCCATCTCATCGACTTAAAACATTTCCCACAATGGCAGAATAATCCCAGATATATTAAAGTGATCGTCACCATAGTGTAAACATTATGGCAAAATCTGATTTATAAAATTTAAATTGATATTGTCTCATGTCATATGACCCTCTATATATATATATATATATATATATATATATATATATATAACAAATCTGCCTCTTATAGCCTATGCTATATTACCATGCTTTTCTTTTAACTTTGTCTCATCACTGTCCGTGTTTGTTTACAGATACTGACAGAAGCTACACTTTTGTCACCTCGCCCGTGGTTTGTGTCTGCACGCAGCAAATTTACCAAAGCAAAAATCCCACAGGAGGTAAGAATCGAGGCAAAAGCCACAGGTTTGCTGTAGGTCAATTAGTTGCACACAATTTAATAAATTGGAAATTTGTTAAGGAATTCACATAAGGTGGGTCCTTTTTATTACGTAAACCTTTAGTCCTGCCTTGTAGAGGGGCCTTATGTTAAAATCAAATTTTAATACCTTTTTGTTTTTCTCCCCAGGTTTTTGCTGCGAGATCGAAAGAACATGAGAAATATGGAGGTGATCCAGACCAACCTCATAAACTGCATATAGTGACACGAGTCAAAAGTGTGATGCGGAGACCGTACTGGGAGAAAGAGATGGTGAAACATCTTGGGCTTGAAAAGGTAAGGCTTAACAAATAAGGTTGCCTTTGTGTAATGCTGTAAGGGAAACTGAAAATAATTTGAGAGCGGGAGAGGAAAAACCCTGAACCCTCAACCCTGCCTTGTAGACTGAAGAAACAGCTTTGATCAAGATAGATGAGCAGCATAGAAGGATGATCCCTAAAACTGTTGGCTGTGATTGTACCACCTGAAGCAGATATAGCATCTGTCCACTATAGAGGCAAAAAGAACATTTATTATAGCATTTTCTAGAGGCAAAATTCTGTTGGACTTGTAACACTCACAGTCTTGGATTTTTTCTCTGTTCTCTCTGTCTTGCATTTAGGCACATGTACCTGTAATTCACAAAAATACACCTGCACTCAATAGTCAACTGAAATTTGTCAAGCACCTTGTAAGGTAAGATTAATGTACAAAAAGGGGGTAACATATGTTAAATGATGGTCTCTGCAAATCATTAAAGCATGCCGCAAAAGAAAATCTGATGACATAACCAAAGTAGTTTTACGACTTGAGTCACACGAGGATTTATCATTTTTAAGAACATTCATTCAATACATATTAAAGCTATTTGTCTGGTCATTGAAGGGACATTTAAAGAGACTCTTTCCTGGTTCATTCAGGATCCAGCCGCTTAGGACTCCCTATGGACTGCCTGCTGAACAGGACATGGCTGACACCTACATTAACAGCAAAGGAGAGTTGATTGTTCGTCGCCTCCTCCAGCCTGCAGACCCCAAAGCTCTCGAATCATAGCTCCTCTTTCACTCATAAATATCATGTAAAGTCTTGTGCTCCTGTGCTCCCTGTTCTGATTCCACTGCACTGAGCAACTGCTGTGGCATTAGCCGGACTTCAATTCAGCCTGATGAAGTGTGTTTTGAGTTACTGGACTTTAGACTCCAAATGAATGTGAGAAATGTTGTCATCAAACTCTGTTACAAGTCCTTCAGCAAACTAGGAACTTGTCTCACAAAGCAAGAATATCAGCATTACCAGTTTATCTGAATAATTTTGCTGAGTAAAAACCTTATGTGTTCCAGGTTTGAATGGGTTCTGGGTTTACTCAGTAAAGTTATCCAGGCAAGTTGGTTTATTTTGTGAACCCATCAATAAATGCCAATTTAAATACCATCTTATTAGTCATAAATACAGCTGTTAACGATTGTAATCTGTTTTCCATGATAATTTAGCAACAGGTGATGGTTCAGATTCTTTATTAAACATGACATAAATTAAAGACATTTTGAAATGAAATGCAGCCTGTATCCTTTACACTTGTTTTTCTCTCTCACCTTCTCTGGTGAATCAGTCTACCAATAGCAATTGTTAGACTTTATTTCAGAAGCCAATTTAAAGACCTTACATACCCAGGGTCCACTCACACAGGTGTTTTTGCTTATTTTTTAACGATTAGACCTCTTTACAGGACTTTAGCTGTGTCATTATTCCATACTAATTGTATACATCCATCAGCTATATCCACTTACCTTTAGAGGGTTACAGGAGGGCTGGAGGCGATCCCAGCTGACATTGGGTGAGGGGGCGGAGAGGTCGCCAGTCAATCACAGAGCTGACACAGAGACGGATAACCATTCATGCTCACATTCACATCCATGGGAGATGTCGCTGAAACAAAACGGAGCACCTGGAGGAAACCCCATGCAGGTACAAGGAGAACATACGAACTCTATACAGAAAGGCCCTGAACCGAAAGGCGGGTTCGAACCTTCTTGCTATGTGGTTGCCCCAATGTATAGTTTTTTGTCAGATTTATAGTAACTGGAAATGATGCAAAAGTGCAATCAATCAAGTTATCTAACTGCAACTTTAGAATGACACTGACAATGAAATTACAAACCATTTCGGAGGTTATTTCACCACCATCTACAAATAGATTTAATTTTATCCAGCTGTGAGAACTTCATTCTCTGATGAAAATGGTGTCTATCAACACATTTAAAAATCTGGGTTTGACCGACCAATGAAGCAATTTTGAGCGTGCAAGCCTGAACCAACATTGAAGGGGCACTCCACCAGTTTTACACAAGTGTTTACCAGGGAGGAAGGGTCTAACAAACAGTGTTGCATTATGGGAATTGTAGGACCCAGTGTTGTCACCCATACTTGCGAATGAAACCCAGGACACATCCATTGTTTTCATTCATCTCTTACAAGAACCCTAACTTTATAGAAGAGGTGTAGAAAATCACAGCAGCATACATTTTGCAAATCCTTTTATACTTTTTATTAAGTCTGCATTAGTTAAGTCAAACTCTTGCTACAAGGAAATGTCATGTAAAAATGTATTCTGATGCTTAAGGATGATCTTGGCACTCATGCATCGTTTCTGTTTAGACACATTAGACTCACACGGTTACAAGGGAACACATGAAATAAACAGAACTACCTAAACGGGCACGCCTGTAATTCAAGGTTTGAGCCAATTAAGACACCAAATCAACAACAATACAGTAAAAAGCTAAGCGCTAGTTCATACATGACTGATGCAATGGCTCAGTGACACATACCGTACCCTCTACAATTTGATGTGTAATGTTTCCTTGTTCTTGAAGTATTTTAGATTCAAATACAAAACATGGCAGACAATTCATTAAATAAGGCCGAAGCTAAAATGATTAGTGCTTTTATAAAATAATTAGATTTAACATGTGGTAAATTAAAATATGCAAATTTGTAATGAATGGGTAAGTCACTGAGAGAAGGGGAGAAGAAAAATGAAAGCGGGCTGTCTGCTAGACTTTTTAAATGAGGTAGCCCTGAGAGAGAAAACCAGACGACTGTCGGTGCTTTTCAGTCATCTCCAGAATCAGAATCCGAGTCGTAAGCCCGCCCTCTGATGGTTTTCTTCTCCACCTTTGTGAACTTTGTGCCCGACCTGTGGGTCACTGTAGGAGGCTCCATCGGGTTACCACTAGAACAGGGAGGAAAAAAAGTGTGATGTTAAAATCAGGTTGAATTTCCACATTGTTTTTATCAGCACATTACTGTGATTCTGTAGCTATGATGCCTAAAAGGTGAAGGAGGGAGTCTTCTGTATGTCTCACCTGTAGTTAATAACATCTGCACAGCCGAGTCGCCATTCAAGCATCTCTGTGGGGAACTCGTCTGTGTTTCCCAGGTCAGTGAATCCAACCACATAATCCTTTGTTTTTCCGTCTAATAGCAGGGCCAGCGTAGGAATAACCTTGATCCGCAGCCTCTCTGTCAGAAATGGGGCCTTTTCCACATTCACTTTGATGAATTTGGTCTCAATGTGCTTCTTTGCCAAGATGGCCAAGTGTTTGTCGAGGATCTTACATCTATATGTAGGGGAAAGAGGACAAAATGACAAGTTCAGCAGCCTGATGACAACATACTCAAACAAAATTAACTTGTAGAGATCTAACATAAAAACAAAAAAGTCATGTTAATAACACTAAAATAACACAATTAACTAAAAGCTGAGTGCAAGTAAGGACTCCTGAAAGTGACATGCTTATGCTTTTTAAAGATTATTTTCATTACTGATTTATTTTATTTTATTTATCATTTAGTATACAAAATGTTTGGCATTTTTGTTTGATAAATGTCTGAAACGATGAATTGATTATCAGTACTGTTGCAGGTTAATGCTCTGTTGACTGACTTTTAATCGACTTATCTTTTTATCAGTAGATTAAATGTCTCAATCGTACACCCGCTGCTGATATAAATAAATGCTAGCTATAGACTCACCTGAACGTGGAATTTCTGTAGAAGTGGCAGACAACATTCTTGCTATCCTTGACCTCGCCGAAAAAGTCTTTCTCACTTGGGATTTCTCTGTACTCTCCGTGGCCTTTAGACAACCACTCCTTAAAAACAGAGAACTGGGGTGAGTAACGGAACAATGAATCTCAAAGAGAAGAAAAACTGGCTTTTACGTTTGAGCACAATAAGAACATGCAGTCTCTTTTGTTGGCTGATTAAGGATGTGAACAACATCAAAACTCCACAGCAAGAGTTAGTCTATAAATCAGCTCCATCAGTTCCCATCATGGTCCTTGTGAAAAATTCAATTACAAAGCGGGAATTCCAGGAGGGCTCTGTGAATAAAACCGTTGAGAAACCACCATGTATATTGCTCTGTGAAGAAACACCTGTGATATTTTCTGATTTAAGATTATCCAACAATCCCTTCCTTAAAAGTCCATAATATTCCAGAAACCCCGACTACTCAAACAAAAGTAACAGAAATCAAAATCAGGCTGTCACATAATAACAAAACACCTCCAAGAAATACAATAGATTACTATCACTCCCCATAGCAGGCTTGGAGATACATACCAGTTAAAGCAGTGGCATGGATACATTAAGACATTTTTGCAGTGGGTGCTGATGTTGTGATATAAATGCTACTGTAACAAGTGCATTTACTAAATTGTCCAGATAATTCCTTGCTTTGGGAGTCTTATGCAGTAAAATAATACAATTCACTGTGACAGACAATGAGTATAAAACAGTTTAAAAAAAACATCCCACATACCTGCTTCTGTTTCTGGGCTTTTTTAAGTGCCTCTAATCGCCTCTCCTTCAGTCTTTCCAAATCATCTTCATCCATTTCGTTCAGTTTGCTCAACTGTGCATCCACCTTCTCCTCCACCACCTTGGCTGACTGCTCCAACACCTTTGTTATGATATCAATTGATTGGTTGGCCATGGTTGCCTGCTCAGTGTGAAACTCTCTCTGAATCTGAGGAGGTAAAGAACAGACAATGTAAGCTGAGACATGAAACCGGATAACACACAAGTTAGCAATAAGACACCAGTTAGAGATATCTCCTGTCTATAACTGCCTGAACATGCCGCAATGATAACAGTTACATCAGAGGGGGAAAAAAAACGTTTTGTATTTTTACTATTTTTCACTATGAAAACTGCCGAATAATGCAACAGCCCAGCTTTAAATCCTCCCATCATAAAGGTTATAATGTTCACTTTTTGTTGAAACCTTTATAGAGGTGTTGACTCATCATTATGGTCATTTTGGAGTCTGTAGTTTCTGATGTTGAATTGTATTGTGCTACACTGAGGGATGTTTGTAATGTTAGCTAAGTCTACCCTCGTTGATTACAAATGGGGTGGACAAAATATTAGAAAACGCCTCTCACAGACAGTTTCAACCAAAACCGAACATTATAACCATCACGAAGGTAGGGTTGATTGCAGGGCTGTTGTATTAGACTGCATTAGATTTAGCACGGTGTACCTAATAAACTAGCAACTCAATGTAACTGGTATCTGTAACCAATGCATGGTTAGCTACGCAGCATCTTACTACGCAGCATCTTACTACGCAGCAACCACTTGTGTGAATAACCAAGTGTGTAAGTACGGGCCTGACGTTAGTGTCAAGTCATTGAGAAAAACGTTACGCCGAAAGCTGTCAGACTGAGCAGCGTCTTTTATGTAGAGACAAAGCCATGGTGACAACTGGGCACACCTTGTTTCAGCTGGTTGTTAGCTAGCGTTAGCCTAGCCTAGCTGCGTTAACATACTTGGTTATGGTTGTCTTATTTGTTCCACATTTTCCTTTTCGCTTCCTGTGCAGCTAATTAACACACGCCAGTTAATCGGGAAATGTAGCTAGGTACTAACTTTTGCCAGTAATCAAGGAAAATCTCTAGACAATACTAGCTAGCGCTTATATTAGCCTGCTAAGCTAGCTAACATTAGCCCTGCGAGTTTCATAGATGACAACGCTCCCACTGAACTGGAAAAATAATTTATCAATACGTGAGATAATAATAATAAACGTCAATGATGTGTGCTGTTAAAATGAAAATGTGCTGATTCATAACCACACTGCCGTTAAATGATTGGGTTACCTGATGGAGTTACGGATGATCACCAACACTTCAGTTCGTGCGCGAAATGCAAACGGCTTCTGCGCGCATAGATGCTACGGATGTAACGTCACAGACACTCTGCTTGTTTGACGTCAAACAAACTACATCCGGGCAATTCATAAAATAAAAACATTTTTTGTTCTATATTTAATTATTTTTTGTATTGAGACATCTTAAAATAAACAATACAATAAGAACAAACAATAAGAAACCCCTGCGCTTTCTGTATGTAAACCCTGCACAATGTAACTTATTATTGATACATATTTGTTTGCATTTAATAATGAAATATTACAAAAATTGGCCACAATAACAACTTGGCTTACCAGAAATATAACTATATAAAAATATAAACTTTTATACTCATGCATATTATATGAAAGAAATATGTTTTGAGTAGCGAAGTATTGAATACTGCTGTACAGCCTAATCTGTCAAGATTAGACATCCTTCACTATTTCCAGTTTGTAATATATCAGTAGGAAAAAAAAAGCCATTTTCCCAACATTATCTTGATCGGACCCCATTCTTTTATTCAGGTTGTAACTTTAAAAAATGACAAAAACAAATAAATTAATACAGAGTTTACAGTTTATTACCAAGATTTAGAAAACTTACAAACAAGTTCACAGCTTCAGGTCTTCAGGCACAAGCCAGTTGAGAGAAAACAAGACTGGCCAATTTTAACTTCTGGCCATTCCCTTCTGGAAAGGTATGACAGGTGAAGAGAAGCAAACATCTTGAAAGTGAGTGGAGACTTGCACATTCTGAATTACATTCATTTCAACAAGTTTAAAAAATGACATTGATTTGGTTTGCATATAGGGATACTGTTTTAAACAAACTTTTCAACCACACACATAATGTCTTGCATGGTGAGATCACAAGCCAGCCAGCCAGCCGCATCTGCTGAGAACTTCCAATCAC